>PVIR01043629.1:0-11635 GCA_004026965.1 Petromus typicus
AAAACCTCAAAAAGATCCAGGTAAAAAATAGAGAAAGAGACCATATTTTCAGGCTTGAAGGCAAGAATGCTCCAACTCAGGAATCACATCAGATAACAAACATAATAAATGAAAATAATCTCAAATTTAACACATTATTTTTTTTAATCTCCAAAATACTGAAGACAAAAAGATGTTTTATGTGAAACACAGAAAACAGGTTTCCCAAAAGTAATAATGATTAGATTGACAAGAGACTTCTCAACTGTAATAACAGAATACAGAAAATAATGGAAAATATTTTCAATGTGTTGAGAGGAAAAAATCATCATAAAGTTCGAAAATCTAGCTAATCTATCAATCAAGACTGAGGGAAAATAAGAAAATTTTCAAACCAACTGAGATAGATTTTAACAAGTAACAAAACTTCATATGTAAAAATACAACTCAAGCATTATTCAAGCATATAAGAAAAGACTACATGTGTATGATATGTCATTGTCAATGAAATGTTTGTGATTTTAAATATGAAATACTTTGTATCAAACAAAAACTGGAATTCAAAGAAAGAAATGACTGAGATGCACAAAAATCAACAGAGAAATCAGTAAATACATGAATTTAAAGAATATTTGGCTAGGGGGCCGGGGAGTTAGCTCAGTGGTTCCGGCGCCTGTCTTGCAAGCACAAGGGCCTAGGTTCGATCCCCAGTCACCACATAACAATACTGGGCGTGGAGACTGACCCCAGCAGCAATCAGTACCACATACCACAGCACCGGGCATGGAGGCTCACGCCTGTAATCCCAGCACTCGGGAGGCAGAGGCAGGAGGATTGTGATGTGAGTTTGAGGCTGAGCTCAGGGCCAGCCTGAACCACAAAGTGAGACCCTGTCTCAGAAAAAAAAAGAATATTTGGCTAATATAAAACAATGTAAATGAAGGCATAAAAAGTGAAAATAAATAATATTAAACAAATATGAAAGATGGGAGTGTGATTAAAGTAATAACATTCTAAATTATTGGATATGAATGTATTAGTCAGAAAATACATAAATAAAATCTTTAACACTAACAAAATATATCATGTAAACAATAAAAGAGTGAACAGTTTCCAAGGCAACAAGGAGTAAGGAGGACAGAAATAAAGAAAACTAAGTAAGTCAATAACATAAAAGTTAAGAAAGTTGAAGAAAAAAAAAAGACCGGCCAAGTATATTAGTATAGTAAATTATAATACCTCACACTTACACTTAAGGAGAGGCTTGATTTGCTTAACAGTTCAGGGGATTCAGTCCATGGTCAGGTGGCTCCAAGCACAAACATCATGGTGCATATGTTGTAGAACAAAGATACTCACCTCATTACAGCCAGAAAGCAGAGCACAGAAACAGTGCAAGTGAGAAAGGGGCAAGAGGTCAGAGAGAGAACACAAGGCCATGTGTCTATAACACACCTACAGTTCTACTGCACCAATCCCCGAGGCCGTCTGAAGGCAGTTGTGCTGACACTTCCTCCAACCTCACTGTCACAGTGAGTGAAAGGGAAGAAAAACTTCTGATCATAATATATGTATATTTATCAGATACAAGAAAGATTCTCAAATTTATTTATAAAAGTGAAAACCTGGTTATATATTTTTATACTAAATAGGTTTAAAATATACTATGAAAGGATTCAAATAAAGGAATAGAGAAAGGACAAGCCAAAGAAGTAAAAATCAAATAAAACCTGGTAATTCTACACTACGAGGCAAAATGTTTAAGGAGAAAAAAAGATGTTCACTGTATAGTGACAAGCTCATTGGGAAGACAGTGTCATCTGGAGCATATTTATTTAACAATATAGCCTCAAAATAGATTTTTTAAAAAGGCTAGAATTACAAAAATAAGCATTCAAAGGTATTAAGGGAGGTAGTAGCACAAAGCTCTGGGTGTTTAGTAGAATAAAAAGCAGAATAAAAAATAAGAAAGACATCCAAGGCACACAGAACAACACAGTTACCAAGATCAGATGTATATTGAATTGTCAAATTAGAAAAAAAACATTAGTTTCAAATTTCTGGAAACCATTTTGAAAATACTGATGGTAGTGGGTAAAAACCAAGATGTAAATGCACTGACATTTAGAGGGACTCTTCTTACTCTCCATGGTATTTGTCAGACTTTTATTAGAAGCATCATTTCTGCCAAGATGCTTAATCAGAGGCAAGAAATGGGAACACTGAAGAGGCTAAGGAAGGAAGCAAAGGTACTTGAAAGTCCTAGAAAGGGGCCCCTTTGATTCAATCCAATGGCCAAGATTTAGCTCATGTAGGTTTTTTTAAAGGGGCTAAGATAAAATCTTGTTTACACTTCAAAACAAGGCTATGGGAAGAGTCTTCAAAAGAGTGCTCTTCACTGAAGTAGGTGTGAGGAACAGGGAGCAGAATCGAGAATTTGGACACAGAATCCAACAGCCCACGTACTTGGGATTCATGGCATGTCTGGGGGCTGAGACACCCTCTCCACCTGTTATGGCATGTGTCTACGTATCCCCTCACAGCCTCATGTGGTCACAGGTGGGAGAGGTGGCTGGATCTGAAGAGTATCATGTTGGAATTAATTGACAGTGCAATGCTAAGCCCCAGGGCACTAGGATTCAGGTGAATGTCCACCCTAAATAGTCTGAATAAGATCAAAGGGCAGAAAGACACTGTTACGTTCTCGTGTTGCTTTTGCTATCTTCACCTGCTGCCCCTCCACCATGTGCCACCCTGCCTTGGAGCCAACTGATTATGAACTGGAACCTCTGCAAACTGTGAGCTAAAGAAACTTTCCCTGTTAATTTTGGGTGTTGAGTATTTTGTCCCAGCCACAAAAAAGTAACTAAGACACCAGCTCTCGGAGGCCACCACCTTTTCATCTGTTTTCCTTTGTACACTTGCCCCATCTTCCTCCCTCATACCAGTTGCCTTGTTCAGCCATTAGCCTGCCAGGTCCCAAGACAGCCACTCCAGGATCCAAGACTATGAGCCTCACAAACTGGCAGCAACAGCTGCATGATTTCCAAGTACTGCAAAACAATGAGCCCATGGAAAACCTAAATCCCCTGACAGTGCAAAATCAGGATTCTACTCTGCCTTTTCGTCAAGGCCAGGTAAGCAGCTGATGCCAATGCTTCATAGCTATGTGTGGAAGGAAAGGCTATGAGCAGAGAAGTTATATTAGACCCGCCATATACATCACACTTTATCCAACTTCCAACAAGGAAATAAGGATGTAGTTAGTAAGAAGAGACATTAAATTTCATAAATGAAAAAAATTAATGGAAGAATCATGATCATTTAATACTCATTCAACATGCATTCATCAACTCTTGCCATATGCCAGGAACCAAGCCAGAAAAGCAGCCAGAAATGAACCAGACACCTTTGGGTTCGGTTGCATTTATTTCTAACAAGATTATGAATCATCCCATCTATGGTCTCTGAGGGTATATGGTATCGAGACCTAGAATTTAGCAGCACACAAAGCAGGGGTAAGCAGATCAGGGTGTCTGCAGCGTGTCACTTTTACTACCACGGCCATCTGTTCTGCAGACACAGTGCTCCTGGGCCATACAGTAGCCCTTTGCTTCAGGCTTCTCAGAGAACATTACAGATATATTAGTCCCAATGCACTACTACATTTCTATGAGAAAATAAAATACTACTTCCTGGTGGAAAAGCTAAAGCACGGTAAGAGCACTTAATTCACTCCAAAGAATTAGTGAGGAGAGAATCCTGATCTCCTAATTCCAAGTCTCATGTGAGAAACAGAAAACACACAGCCCAAAACCTGGAACTCTCCAGACACCATTCCAGCATCACTTGCTTCTAATTAGCACTGGTGTGGTGATGAGTTACTTAGTAAGGACAGAGACCAGAGAACAGAACCCGCAGAAAGCAGAAGTAAAATGTCATCTTCTCAAAAAGATCTGAAGGTGCTTATGGTCACTCCTGGGAGAGACCTCAGGAGTGGTGACCTCTGTTCCTCTTGTCCCTTCCCAGTGGATCAAGCAACCTTCTTCAGAGGTTCTTCTGTACATTGTTAGCCCGAAACAAGCTCTTCGGGTTTGGGTTTATTGGTCACAAAACCCCCAAAGCATTTGTCTATGTTGTGTCTCCGGATGAAATGACTAGTGTGAAAAGACCTCAATGGGGGGAGAGCTGGGGCTCCACACAGATCCACTGAGACAGTGGGGAATGGTTCTGCTACAGTGTGAAACCCGACCTCCTCCAGAAGCCCTGCGACCCTTCCAGGCAGCCCCTCAGCAAAAACAGACTTCTGCTGTTTCTGGCAGGTTCTCCCACCAGTGGGACTCTGTGGGGCCTATGGACTGTGAAGTCACCCAGTGAGCAGCCCTGAGGAGAAAGAGCCATGAGAAAGGCTGTACTCACAGTGAGCCAAGGTGACCAGGACTTTGTTTCTACTCTGCTAGTCCTAGAATTTGTCATCATGGTGTCAAACTTATTGTAGCATTATATCAAATTAAGTCCACTGAGTTCTCAAATGTACTTTTTTCTAAGAAAAGTTAAGGTATATTTCACCAGCCGCCTCTCTACCAGGAAAATCAACAAAAGTGCCAAGAGTCTTGTCCCCATTGTGTACACTGTATACTTGTGAGTTGTGGAGCATCAAGTAGCTTACTTTATGGAAGCCCATTTCCCTGTCTGCAGTGTAAGGATCCCAACACTACCCATCTCTGGATTAGCAGGATTTAAGGACAGAGTATAACCACTGGACACCCACTACCAAAACTGAAGTCAGAAATCCTCAAAATGCCAAAACTCACAGGTGAAAAGAGGGATGAGAAATGGGAACTTTATTTCATATTTTCAAAGAATCCCCTTAGGAGACATCTACAAATTACAAAGTGAAAAATATTAACTTCAAAAAGAAGAAAATAGCCCAACACCACCCTAGTCCATGGATCAAAGTTAACCCAGGACTGTCCCCCAATCTTGGTTTCCCTTATACAGTTTAAGTGACACATAGTCAACTATGGCCTAAAAGCAGGAAATGGAAAATTCCAGAAATAATTCATAAATTTTAAATAACTTTCATTATAGTATATAATATAGTATATAGTATATAATATAGTATATAGTTGTTTTATTTTATTTTTAGCTGTTGTTAATTTCTTACAGGGCCTAATTTATAAGTTAAACTCCGTCATAAGTATGTATGTACTGAAAAAGCAACACAGCATATGTATGGCTCAGTATTATCCATGGTTTCAGGCATCCACTAGGGCCTAGATAAGAAAAGACTGCTATAATGTTCATAGTAATGGAAAGAGCTGTATCATGTTCTCCCTGTAGTGAAAAGACTCAATAAAGGAAAAAAAAGATAGTATAAAAAATAGTATTGAAAATAACACAGTAGCAGAATACTTTCACCAAAAGTTAATCACATAGAAATGGAAGACATTCATATCAAGAGAAACTCTATAGAATAATTGTTACATATTCATTAAAAAATGACAACACTGTATTAAGAAGTACCAGGTAAAAGAAGCATCAGAAAGATGTATCACTATCAGAAGGGCTAAATCAACCACTTTTAACTTTGAAAGCAGAGAAAGGAGTAAAGTGAAGGAATGCCAGGGGTACCAGAAGATGCAGAGGGCAAGGAAACAGCTTCTCCCTCAAAGCTTGCAGAAGGCAAGCAACCCACCCTTGCATTGATTTAGCTCAGTGAGGCCATGTCAGGTTTCTGACAAGTATGAGATAATTTGCGTTGATAAAACACAAATAAAACACTGATACAACACCAATTTCATGGTTAATTGCTACAGAGCAATAGAAAGCATGTACAGCCCTGAAAGAGAATGGAAGAATGAGGAGTTGTCACAGATTGAGGGTGAGAGAGAATCGGTAGGGCTCAGTGGTCAGAGACACAGGTCCTGGAGCCAGACTGGGACACTCTCATGGCTTTGTTTGGAACAAGGCAAGTAGCCACCCTAGCCCTCAGCTTTTCCATCTCTGCAGAGGGGGTGATATGTACCATAACGTTGGGAGATTAAACAGCCTAATGTATATAAAGTACATTGGACAGAGCAGCCTATGTAGTAAGTTTTTTGTTGTTGTTGTTTTTTGGTTTTTTGTTAGGTTTTTTTGAGACAGGATCTCGCTTTGTGGTTCAGGCTGGCCCTGAGCTCAGCCTCAAGCTCACATCACAGCAATCCTCCTGCCTCTGCCTCCAGAGTGCTGGGATTACAGGCGTGAGCCACCACGCCCGACACTGTGGTATGTGGTACTGATTGCTGCTAGGGTGAGTCTCCACGCCCAGTATTGTATGTGGTTACCGGGGATCCAACCCGGGCCCTTGTGCTTGCAAGACAGGTGCCAGAACCACTGAGATAAATCCCCGGCCCAGTAAGTTCTTTCTATAGGAGGCTGTTAAAGAGACCATCGTCTAAGAAATCACTGAAGACTCCTTCTCCCCTATTGGGGGTCCCATCTACCATTAAAGCTCATTACTGTCATTTAAGATGTATTTATTGTTTATATTTTTAAAGTCTTATCCAACATACAGAGTTTGACATATAAATATGTCTTTCAGATCTTTTACTAATAGCAGATCCCTATGACAAGAGAAACAACACAGAGGGATCGAGTCTAAGAAGTGTCTAACATTCCAAGGAGGAGAGTAACAGTGAAAAGTTAGATGCCAAGATGAAAGATAAACTCATTGCTACAAATCAATTCCATTCTACTTTGAAGGCACAGAATGAAAAGAAGATACAGACAAAGGAAGCAGAATCAAACTGACATCAAACTTCTCAATGATACTGAATTCAGGAAGACAATGGAATAATACTTTGAAAGGACAGGAAGAAAAGAACTTTGAATCTAGAATGTTATATTTATCTGAAAAGCCTTCAGCTATAAAGAAATGTAGGAAACAGGGGGAGGGGATGTAACTAGAACTTTTGCATTATGTTCTAGTCTCCTGTGAGTTGATGGCACACAGCAAAATAATAATAATTAGGCACAAATGAGACTTAGAGAAGCTCAGCTTGGGCTTGATCAATGCTGCCCTAAGCAGCAAGACCTGGGGCCCCAGCCTGTCACACCTTTTATTATGTACATTCCAAAAAGACCCAGAAAGGCAGAGAGACAGCAACAATAGTCCTAGAGAAGTTATGTAGATCTAGTGAAGTTCTGCCCTGAAGCATCACAGCATGTGGGACCATTGAGTCCCTATTGCTATCAGAGGTGAAGACAAAAGTTAAGTCCAAAGTCTGTCTACAGGCAGGAAGGCCTGGTCAATTTTGACCTTGCAATTCCCAAACAGATGGTTCCCAACAAAGAAATTTTTAGCCACTGTTTTTATCACTGAGACACAAGATCTGATATCCACAGTTTAAGAGAAACTCGGAAGTTCCAGTCTATAGTTAGCAGGTACAAATGCAGAAACTACAGAGGAAAAGAGCCTATTGCAAAGAAAAACCATTCACGTCATGGTGGTCAGGAAGCAGAGAGCAGAGGTGGAGCCAGGAGGGACTTATACTTTCCCAGGTCACATGCCAGTGACTCACCTTCTCAAGCAGGGCCTAGTTCCAATAGCACATTTGGTTATGATGCCACTGTGATCCAAGCACCACCAAAAGCTCCATCTTGGAGTTTAGGAGGGTACTGGGGCTCATTCTCAACCTAAACCATGACAAGTTCAAACAAAAGTGTCCTTCCACACTTTACTAGGGACCTTTCTGTTTCTGGGACAAAGTCCGAGACAAACATAACAGGAAGAAGTTTATTCCATCTCACAGTTTCAGAGGTTTCAGTCCGTGGTTGGCTGACTCCACGGGAAAGCTGCTCACCTCATGAACATGAGGATGCAGAGCAAGAGAGCCACAGAGAAGACGTGCTCTTCACAGCACATCCCCAGGACCTAGTCCCCCATCAGAGCTCACTTCCTAAAATCACATTTTGCTATCATTGAAGCAATGGATTCCACTGAGGTTACTAGTGTCTCAAATCTAACCTTTCAAAAGCTGTTCCTCTAACTACATGAGCCTTTTGGGGAATGTTGTTAAGACAAATCACAGCAGACACCTCACAGCTTACTACAAAAAGACCACACTAAAAATATTTTCAAAGAACACACACATGAAAAATCAGACGGAGAAAAGTTGCAAAACAGTATGGAAAGGAAAGAATCAAATTTCATTATTATCTTAATTTTTTTAAAACTGAAATATAGGGCAGGGGATTTATCTCAGTGGTTCTGGCATCTGCCTTGTAAGTGCAAGGTCCCAAGTTCAATCCCCATTAACCACATACCACAAGACTGGGCATGGTGATTCACACCCACCAGCAGTCAGCACCACTTACCACAAGGCTGGGCATGGTGTCTCATGCCTGTAATCCCACTACTTAGGAGGCAGAGGCAGGAGGACTGCTGTGAGTCTGATGTTTGCTGGCCTGCATAGTGAGCTCAGGGCCAGCCTGAAATCCAAAAGTGAGACCCTCTCTTAAAAAAAAAAAAAATTGAAATATAAACTTAAGTTTAAAAAGTATATCCATGACAAAAATAAAATTCTACACAGTGTTTTAATTACCAAACTTTAGAAAAATATAGAAATTCATTGGTTTTAGAATCCAATAGGGATATTTTTTCATATGTTTATTTGTTGCTTCTATTTCTTCATCTGAGAAATGTCTGTTCATTTCAGATGGTCATTTTTAAAATGGCTCTTTAATTTGGGGCGGGGTCCTGATTTTTATGTTATTCACAAATTCTAGATAGTAGTCTAGAAGAACAGCTGGTAAAATTTCTTTCCCATATTGTAGTTTGTCTTTTCACCCTGTTGGTGGTTTCTCTTGCTGTGCAGAAGCTTTATTTGTTTTTGCTTTTGTTTTGTTTTTGTTTTTATTTTCTGCAGTTCTGGGGATCAAAATCAGGACTGTGTATTTGCCAGGCAGGCAGAGGGCAGAGCCTTTCAATAAGATGTAACCCTAGTTGTTGATTCTTTATGCTACATCCTGTGAGACTCAGGTTTTGTTTATAAAGTCTCTTCCTATGCTAATATTCAAGAGCTCCATCTAATCTATCTTCCAGCAGGTTTAATGTTTCTGTTTTAATATTCAGATCTTTAATCCACCTTGATTTCAGTTTAGTATATGGTGAAAGATAAAGGTCTAGTTTTATCCTTGGCAGGCTGAAACCCAATTTTTCCAGCACTATTTATTAAAAAGGCTGTCTTTCCTCCAGTGAGGATGTTTGGCTCATTTCTCAAAGATGAAGTGGCTGAGTATGTCTGGAGATGTTTCTGCATCTTCTAATCTGTTCCATTGATCTTTTGGTTTCTTTGCCAGTAACATGCTATTTTAATCATAGTAGCTTTATAATATAGTTTCAAGTTAGGAATTGTGATACTCCCTGTCATATCTTTGTTCCCTACAATTTTGCTATTCTAGGTCTCTTCTGTTTATAATCTTACAGTGAAGACAAACACCAGGAGAAAAAAAAATAGAATATAAAGTCATTAAGATAACAGTAGAAATTGTGATCCAACCAATGAAAACTAACAGAAAAAATATTGGAAAATATAACAGAAAAAACATAATAATTAACATTAAATCTAATGATTTAAGATAATGAATGAAGGAATCTTGACACGTCAAAAACCTAAAGTCTAACAATATATTGCCTGAAATGATGTACTTAATACCAAAAATTAGAGAAAGGCTGACATAAAATGATCCTTGACATACATATAGATATAGATAGATAGATCAAGATATACACATCTAGATATATAGAGATATAGACATAGATGTAAACACCAAGAGAGAGAGAGACTGTGAAATGTATACACAATTTAGCAGTTGACCACACTGATGTCTAAGAGCTAATGCCCATCATTTTAAGTACCTCTTTTAATTGTAGATAACAAAGATAACATGTATTAAACTCATGATGTATTAATAAATTTAGTATTAAGACATTTATACAAGTTTTTTTCTGATGTATAAATTTTTGGAAGATTATACAGATAGATAGAGAGAGAGATAGATAGAGAGATAGAGAGTCCTATTTTAAACTTTTGGTTCATCTTTCCAAATATTCTACTTCAGAAGGTTATATGTGGCCCAGGAGGATCATTCTGAGTCAAAAGCCAACCTGCGCTACATACTGAGCTCAAGGCCAGTGTGAACTACACAGCAAAACACTGTCTCAAAAAAGACAAAAAGCAATAACAAAAGAAACCTAGCAATTAGTCATCCTTTAGTCCCGAGGTCTGCAGAAACAAGTGCCTAAGAGCTGCTACTCGGTCAGTTTCTTACCTACCATGGTTCAAGCTAATGCCTGCACTAAATGTCCAGGACGTGTTTCCAGCTAAGGAACTGGCCGTGGTATCCCAAAGTTCCATGGAGAAAATGAGTCATTCACCCTGTCCTCTCACTGATGTCCCCAGCATCCTCACCACAGGCTAAGACTTACACACACACACACACACACACACACACACACACACACACACACACACACAGATGTCCCAGTGTTATCTTATTCTCTATTGTTGTTGTTGCTATTTTGTTTAGTTCCTAGCATCCTTATTCTTCTTTTCTACCGTTTCTCTATAGTTGACTTTTGGGAAAGGAAATAAGCTCATGGCCATTTGCCACTTGGCAAAACCCTAAAACCTAAAGGATGAAGGGTTGTGTTTGAAACAAACACATAAGAGAAAGAAGACTGGGAAATTACTGGAAAGCAGAGAAATGAGCAAGAACTGCCTTAGCACAGCAGAAAAATAAACCAACTTTTCGAAGCTGAGAACCAATGAAACACTCTGCTGACACCATCACGGTCCCAGGAGGTCTGCAGCCAGACCGCTAAGCCAAGGAAAAGGAGAGCACCATTCTCTCCAGAGTGAGACAAGCCCGAGGGACTCTGACACCAGAGAGTTTCCTGTTCAACAATCCACCTAAGTCGTCTGAAATCATACCTGAAACGGACAAGCCCTGGACAAGCAACTATTAGGTCTCACTTTTAATCACAAGCGCACACAGGCTAGGATGATAAGGTGTCCAAAGAAACTTTCTAATACAGAAGACAGAGACCAAAATAAACAGGGGACAGCAGCTTGAGGCAGGAAAAAATAGGAGAAGAAACTTTTAAAAATATAACTATGATTCAAATGCTCAAAGAAGTAAAAACAGATACTGCATCCAAAGCCTAAGAATAGATTTCTACTTTTTAAGGGAAAGGGGCATCCAGATAAGTAAAATATCTCTTGGAAATTAAAATTATGATAGCTGAAAATACCTTCAAAATAAAATTCATAAAGATTTTATTTTATTCATTATAGAATACTTAGAAGAAAAGTCAATGCACAATGAAATATCTATGAAATACTATTAAAAGGAAATTTTTAAAATATAGTAAGTTCAAAGATATCCTATGTTCATGGACCTGAAGATGTAACATTGTTAAGATGACACTACTACACAATGCAATGTGCAGGTCCATTGTAATCTCAGAGTTCTAACCATATTTGTTTTTTCTGAAATACAAAAGCATGTCCTAAAATTCATATGAAATCATAAGGAAGACAAAACAGATCAAAATTTCTTTAAAAAAAACCAAAGTTTGGAGAATGTACACTTCCTCAAACTTACAGCA
>PVIR01043630.1:0-11623 GCA_004026965.1 Petromus typicus
ATATTGTGAAATAGAAAATGCTCAATGTAAAATAAGGTGAAAGGGGACAATGTTGAGATTGTAACAAAAAAGTAAGGAAACAAATTTTATGTATATGGGGGGGTGGTAGGGTGGGTAGGGCTATGGGAAAAAATGAGAATTAAGTTGTGTCTTATACTGGTACAAATCCCCATTATGGAGTGCAATCATGATGTGTATAATGTACCAATAAAGATTAAAATATATATATATATATATATATAGAAATACAGGTACAGAAAAAAAATCAAAGCATGTTTTCTTCATGAAGTATATCTAGAACACTGATAACTACAATACCATTCAGGCCATCAAATAAAACTTTGCTCGCCTTCCAAAATCTTTTCCATGTCCCACAGCTTACACATGGTCCTGTCTCTTTCTCGGAAAAATAGCTGCCATTGTGGTTTCCACTCTGATCATTTCCTTTCACTTTCCTGGCTTTTATCACTTTCTATAATTCCTTGGCACTTAATGATTTAATGCACTAAATGTATATCCTTTGCTTCTGTAGTCTTCTCCAATTTTTACAAACTAGTTTTTTATATTTATTTTAATTTAAAAGTTCCCTGTCTCTTTCCTTCTTTTTACTTTCTTTTGAGTGACCCCAGACCATTTCATTTGTAGAGGTTTCTGTTTGCCTAGCTTGATAATCATATTCAACATGAAAATTTACTATACATTTTGGCACTCATTTACACCTTCAGTTTTTCAAACTAGAGAAAAGATACACTACTTACACATCTGTGTCCTATTTATTTCACTTATGAGTATATGCTCAAGGTAAATCCACTTGAGTGTGACTCAAATTTATCGTTCTTATGGCTAATATTCTATTTTATGGAAAAGATCACATCTTTTACCCAGTCCCCCATTGGTGGGCATTTGTGACATTTACATGATTTAGCTATCACAAACTGAGCTGCTATAAGCATGAGTGTATATATATCACTGTGGCATGTTTAATTCTTTCATGTATATACAAAACAGTAGAAGAGCCAGGTCAAGCAAGACCTCGAGTCTAATTTTTTAAAGGAATCTTCACACTGATCTCCATAGTGGTTGTACCAGTCTACATTCCTACAAACAATGGGAATGTGGAGAAGAGTTTCTTTCTCCGCACAGCCTTGCCAGTGTTTGTTGCTAGTTGATTTCATGATATCAGTGAGATGGAAAGAGAAGGAATCTCAATGTCATTTTTGTATGCTTCTCTTGAATGACCAGAGATGTGGCCAAGATGACCATACTGCCAAAACTACTATATAGATTCAATATAACCCCAGTTGAAATCTCAACAACATATTTCACAGAAAATAATACAAAAATTCATCTGGAACCACAAGAGACCTAGAATAGCAAAAACAGTTCTAAGCAACAAGGAGGGCAAGGTGTATTACAATCCCCAACTTGAATCTGTACTACAAAGCCATCGTAACTAAAATAGCATGGTTGTGACAAGCTAAGAGACCCAAGGATCAGTGAGATAGACTAGAAGATCCAGAAGCAACCCCAAAGATACTAATCCACCTCATCTTTGACAAAGGAGCCAACCACCCTCAATGAAGGAAACACAGCCTCTTTAACAAATGGTGCTGGAAAAACTGGGTTTCATCTTGCCAAAAAATTAAAGCTAGATCTTTCTCTTTTACCATACACCAAACATAAAATTGAAGTGGATGTAATATTAAAACAGAAACACTAAATCTGCTGGAAAATAGATAAAATTCTTGAAGACATTAGCACAGAGAAAGACTTTATGAATAAAAATTCAGCAGCATGAAAACCAACGAATCAAAAACTGGGATCTCATATTACTAAAAAGCTTTTGCACAGCAAGAGAAATCACCAACAGAGTGAAAAGATAACCTACAATATGGGAAAGAACTTTTACCAGCTAAAGGACTACTATTTAAAGCATACAAAGAGATTTTTCAAAAGAGCACCCTTCCCTCAAGCGGGTTTTGAATTGGGTTTAAAGACCCAATTCAAAAATAGGCATCTAAAGTTAATTTTCTCAGATTAAAAAATATAGGTCATCCTGTTAGAAAAGTTGCGGTGTTATAAGCTACCTAACCTTACAATATGACTTTCCGGTGTCAGCAAAGACTCTTTACTCAAAACCCGCCACCAGGTTCTGTTCCCTTTTACTGTGAAGGTCATATCTCTTAAAACTCAGGCCCCACCTTTCCATAAATGCCCAAACTCAGGAGGAACGATGTAGCAGTCATCCCCTCCCATAGGAACTCAGGCAAGCCACTCAGGCCCAAGTTACCTTTAAACTCACCTATCAAGGAGAATCCCTCTGTTTGACCTGCACGTGCAAAGCCAGTCCTTATAAATCACTGACCCCCTCCCCTACTCAGTCTCTCTCTCTCTCTCTCTTTCTCTCTCTCTCTCCCTCCCTCTCTCCTTCCTTTGCCCTCCTTGACTCCAGAGACTCCCTTTAATAAAATCTGTCGGATTGCCTGGTGTATGGCATGGTCATTGAGCATCATCGGGGTTTCCCTTTTTCTGCTTTAACACGTCCCATTCAGGACCCCCCGTCTCTTAGGAGCTACTCCTATTCCCCATTCCTTTTCACCAATAAATTTTCCTACTCAACCTGTTGTTCCTTGGAATTCATTTTTTGACCTCAGAGAACAAGAACTCAGTGTATCTGACTTGCAGCATGTGGGGAGGTACATATTTTGCCCCATATAATTTTAGAGATTCCATTGAGATAACTAGAAGAAAGTAAGAGTTTGCTCTTATCTCATGGATTCTCGATTATACTTTATTTACATGAACAGAAAATGTCATTCTTGTTTGCCAGTTTCTTACGTCTTGTCTTATGATAGCAAATTTAAATTGAGAACATGAAGATTATAATCTTTCTAGGATGGGGAATTTTATTTTTGAAGGCAGGGTTGTATAGATGGAATTACCATTTGCTGAATTTGCTGGTATTCTAGCTTGACCATTTTAATTTGTTTGGCTGTTACGGTCATTGTCTTGTCTTAGACAAGCTGTGCTAAGAAAGAGTCATGTTAGAACATCCCCTTGTGGACTCTGATACTAACCAAATTGTGAATTTGTCAAATGCTGTAAAATAGGCTTCTTTTCTTTTTTTCAGTAATAGGGACTAAATTCAGGCTCTTGTAACTTCCAAGTTAGGAATGGTACCACTTGAACTAAATCCCAGGCCCATTTTTTTTTAATAAAAATGTTTATGAAATATAAATATATCTTATAAGTTCAGCACTCCCTTAGCTAGTTATTTGCAGCAGCATGATTGTCAATCTCCAATTTGGGAGGACAGGACTCACTAAGACAGTCTTCCATGATCTCTCCTCCATGATCATGGAAAGGAATGTTAAACTTGTTCTGTCTCAGTTTCTTTCCTTTTTCTTTTTTTAATTGAAATCTTTATTGGTACATTACATATACACATCATGTTTGCATTCAACAATGAGAATTTGTACCAGTATATGGCACAACTTAATTCTCATTTTTTCCCATAGCCCTACCCATCCTACCACCCCCACCCCCATATACATAAACTTTGTTTTCTTTCTTTTTTGTTATAATCTCATTATTTTTCCCCCTTAACTCCATTATGCTTTGAGTGTTTTCTATTTCACAATATATAAAATACATTCTAGAACTCATTTACATCTTTATTTTCTCAAACCAGAGAAAAAGATACGATATTTACATATCTGTGACCTATATATTTCACTTATGGGGATGTCTTCAAGGTACGTCCACTTAAGTATAAATGATTCAAACTCATCATTTTTTATGGCAGAGTAATACTCCATTGTGTAGAAGAACCACAATTTTTTTATCCAGTCTCCAGTTGATGGACATTTGGGTTGTTTCCAAGATTTAGCAATCACAAACTGAGCTGCTATAAACATAGGTGCACATATGTCACCGTGGTATGAATCTTTTAATTCTTGTGTGTATAAACCTAGCAGAGTGATGGCTAAGTCAAATGGGACCTCCAAACCTAGCTTTCTGAGGAATTTCCAAACTGTTCTCCACAGTGTTGTACAAGTCTACATTCCCACCAACAGTGGAGAAGGGTTCCTTCTCTGCAGCCTTGCCAACATTTGTTGCTAGCTAATTCTGAAATGGCAGCCATTCTTTGTGGAGTGAGATGAAATCTTAATGTTGTTTTCCTTTGCATCTCTTGCATGACTAGTGATGTTGAACATTTCTTCATATGCTTCTTAGCTGTTTTTATTTCTTCCTCTGAAAAGTATCTGTTCATTTCAGATGCCCATTTTTGAATTGGGTCTTTAAATTTGGGTGGATTGATTTTTTTGAGTCCTTTGTATATTCTAGATAGTAGCCCTTTGTCTGAGAGGCAGCTGGTAAAGATTCTTTCCCATATTATTGGTTTCCTTTTCACTTTGGTGGTGGTTTCTTTTGCTGTGCAGAAGCTTCTCAATAGGATGAGATCCCATTTATCAATTTCTTCTACCAGTTCTTGTGCTATGGGGGATTTGTTTATGAAATCTTTCCCCAAACCAATGTCTTCAAGCTTTTTACCTAACCTGCTTTATAGCAGACTTAGTGTGTCTGTTTTAATATTTAGGTCCCTAATCCACTTTGATTTTATTTTAGTACACGGTGAAAGAGCTAGGTCTAGCTTTAGTCTTTAGTCAGGTTAAAGTCCAGTTTTTCCAGCACCATTTGTTAAAGAGGCTATCCTTCCTCCGCTGAGGGTGTTTGGCTCCTTTGACAGAAATGAGATAGCTTAGTGTGTCTGGAGTTGTTTCTGGGTCTTCTAATCTACTCCACTGGTCCTTGAGTCGGTTGCTTTGCCAGTACCATGTCGTTTTTATCACAGTGGTTTGTAGTACAGCTTCAAGTTGGGGATCATAATACTCCCCCCCATCATGTCCTTATTGCTTAGAATTGCTTTTGCTACTGTAGGTCTTTTGTGATTCCAGATGAATTTCTGAATTATTTTATCTAGATCTATGAAATATGCCTTTGGGAGTTCAATTGGGATTGCATTGAATCTATATAATAATGGTGGGAGTATAGCCATTTTTATGATATTGATTCTTCCAACCAAGGAATAGGGGTGTCTTTCCATTTTCTGGTATCTTCTTCTATCTCCTTTTTCAGAATGCTGTAATTTTCAGAGTAAAGGTCTTTCACCTGCTTTGTTAGATTAATGCCTAGATATTGCATTTTTTGGCTGCTACTGTGAAGCGGATTGATTCTCCAATTTCTTGCTCAGTGAATCTGTTGTTTGTGTATATAAAGGCTAATGATTTTTGAGCATTAACCTTGTATCCAGCTACACTACTAAATTTGGCGATTAGGACTAGCAGTCTCTTGGTTGAGTTTTTAGGATCCTCTAGATGGAGTATCATGTCGTCAGCAAATAATGACAGTTTAACTTCTTCATTTCCTACATTTATTCCTTTTATTTCTTTGTCTTGCCTAATTGCTATGGCCAATGTTTCCAGCACAATATTGAACAGATGTGGTGAAAGTGGACATCCTTGTCTTGTACGTGATCTTAGTGGGAAAGGTTTCAGTTTTTGACCATTTAGGGTAATGCTGGCTGTTGTTTCTCATAAATAGTTATTATTAGTTTGAGGTACAGACTATTCCAATTTTCTGCAGGGTTTTGATCATAAATGGATGTTGGATTTTGTCAAATTCTTTTTCTGCATCTATTGAGATGACCATATGGTTTCTATCCTTGAGTCTGTTAGTGTATTACATTTATTGATTTACGTATGTTGAACCATCCCTGCATCCCTGAGATGAATTCAACTTGGTCAGGGTGTATGATCTTCTTGATGACTTTCTATTCTGTTTGATAGAATCTTATTAAAGATTTTTGCATCAATGTTCATTAGGGATATTGGCCTGTAATTCTCCTTTTTGGTTGGGTCTTTCTCTGCTTTTGGGATCAAGGTAATAGTTGCTTCCAGAAATGAATTTGGTAGTGCTGCTTCCCTTTTGATTTCATTGAAGAGTTTGAAGAGTAGTGGTGTTAACTCTTCTCTAAAAGTTTTATAGAATTCAGCAGTGAAGCCATCAGACCCAGGGCTTTTTTTTGTCGGTAGGTTTTTTTATTACATTTTGAATTTTGCAAATTGATATTGGGGTGTTTAACATTTTTATATACGCTTCATTCAACTTTGGAAGTTCGTATGTATCTAGGAATTTATCCATTTCTTCTACATTTTCCATTGTATTGGAATACAAATTTTCAAAGCATGTGTTTATCATTCTCTGTATTTCCACTGGGTCAGTGGTTATTTCCCTATTTCATTTCTAATAGCGTGGATTTGAGCCTTTTCTTTTCTTTGTTTGAGAAGGTTGTCTAAGGGTCTGTCAATTTTATTTATCCTTTCAAAAAACCAACTCTTTGATTTGTTGATTTTCTGTATCGTTCTCTTAGTCTCCATTGCATTAATTTCTGCTCTGATCCTTATGATTTCCTCCCTAGTATGAGCTCTTGGTCTGCTTTGGTCCTCTGTTTCTAGTATCTTAAGGTTCAGCATTAGATTGCTAGTTTGAGCTTGCTTTGTTTTCCTGATATAGACATTCACTGCTATGAATTTCCCTTGTAGAACAGCTTTCATTGTATCCTGTAAGTTCCTGTACGTTGTACTAGGGTTATCATTCAATTGTAGAAACTGTTTAATTTCATCTTTAATTTCTTCTGTGACCCATTGGTTAGTTAGTAGTATATTGTTCAATTTCCATGTCTTTGTGAAAGCCTTGGTTTTTTTGTTTTTGTTTCTGTTTTTATTTTGCTCTTCATTCCTAGTTTCAAGGCACTATGATCTGAGAGTATAGAGGGGACAACTTCAATTTCTTTGCATTTACTTAAACGTGTTCTATGAACTAGCACATGATCTGTTTTGGAGAATGATCCATGAGCAGCTGAGAAGAATGTAAATTCTCACTTAGTTGGGTGAAATACTCTGTAGGCATCTATTAAGTCCATTTGTTTTAGAGTTTGCTTTAGCTCAAGCACTTCTTTATTGATTTTCTGTTCAGTTGATCTGTCTATTTGTGACAGTGTGGTATTGAAGTCCCCTACTATTATTGTATTACTGCTTATCTGGCTTTGCATTTCCATTAATGTTTGTTTTATATAGCTGGGTGCACTTGAGTTTGGGGCATAATTTTTTTTTTTTTTAGGTTTTTTGAGACGGGGTCTTGCTTTGGAGTTCAGGCTGGCCCTGAGCTCAGCCTTAAACTCACATCACAGCAATCCTCCTGCCTCTGCCTCCCACATGCTGAGATTACAGGTGTGAGCCACCATGCTCAGCACTGTGGTATGTGGTACTAGTTGCTGCTGGGCGTGAGTCTCCATGCCCAGTATGGTATGTGGTTACTGGGGATCGAACCCGGGTCCTTGTGCTCGCAAGACAGGAGCCGGAACCACTGAGCTAAATCCCCGGCCCCTGGGGCATAAATATTTAAGACAGTTATTTCTTTCTCTTGGATAGTTCCCTGTACGAGAATATAGTGACCTTCTTTGTCTCTTTTAACCAGTTTTGGTTTAAAATCTATTTTGTCTGCAAATAAGATAGCTACTCCTGCTCTTTTGCAGTTTCCTGTTGCATGGAGAATTGTTTTCCATCCCTTTACTTTCAGTCTGTTGCTTTCTCCCTGGATTAGGTGTGTCTCCTGTATGCAGCAGATTGTGGAATCTTGCTTTTTGATCCATTCTGCCAGTCTGTGTCTCTTAATTAGTGCATTGACATTAATGGTTAAGACTGATATTGATAGACTTAGGGCTGTCATGATTTCCTGTTTTACGCTCTTTTATTCTTTGATTTTGTTCTTTTCCCATCAGTTTCTTGTTTGGCTCAGTGGGATGACTCTGCTGGGTCTCGTGGGTTTATAATTTTCATGTTTTTTTTTTTTCTCCAAGATATCCTTTATGATATTTTGTAGTGCGGGTTTTGTAAGCATGAAGTTTTTAAGATGTTCTTTGTCGTGAAAGTATTTTATTTCCTCCTCAATTTTCAGAGATAACTTTGAAGGGAAAATGAGCCTGGGTTGGAAGTTGTTGTCCTTTAAGGTTTGAAACACTTCACTCCAGGCTCTTCTTGCATTGAGTGTTTGGGTTGAAAAATCTGCTGTGATTCTGATGGGCTTCCCTTTGTAGGTGATTTTTTCTTCTCTCTAGCTGCTTTCAATATTTCATTCTTTATTTTCATATCTGGAACTTTTTTAATTATAAGCCTAGGTGTGGGTTTTTGTATATTTCGGCCCTGTGGAGTTCTGTATGCTTCGTGTATCTGGATGTCTAATTTTCTTTCTTTGTCTGTGAAGTTTTCTGCTATTATTTCTGTGAAAAAATTTTTTATGTCTTTTGTATCATCTCCTGCTTCCTCAGCAATTCCAATCAACCTTATGTTATTCTTCTTTGAATCATCTAGGAGCTGCTGAATAGATTTCTCATGGTCTTTTGTCTTTTTCCATAAATTATGTCTTTCCTGTTCATAGGCTGTGATCGTGTCCTCTAGATCTGAGATTCGGTCTTCCACAGTGCTTATTCTACTGCATAAACTTTCATTTTCTTTTTTGATTGCCTGGGTTTCTATTTGTAGCTGTTAAGAGGTTCCACTGCCTTTGCTATCTCAGATTCTATTAGATCCTTGAATTCCTCTTTAGCTTCATCAATCATCCCATTAACTATGTCCAGTATCTCTGTTTTCATCTCAGAAATCAGTTCTGATTTCCATTGTATTAGATCTTCTTTAGTCTGGTGATTGAGTTTCAGATTTCTCCATTTCCCTTCTTCTCATATTACCTTGGGGTGAGGATCTCTGCATTTGAGATTTTGAGTGTTTCCTCATTTCTGAGGTTTTGTCCCTGCTGTTGTGTTTGGCTTTATAGTTGCCCTACAGTCTGGTGATATTTGTTGCAAGTTTCTTTCTTCCTAATATTTAGGTCCCTTAAGATTAGCACTAAGCCTTAACAGTTTCAAACACAACCCAAGAAAAGCAGTAAACATTAACATATCAAACATAACCCAAGAAGAGGTAAACAGGTAGCTGTTGCTCTGACCTCTCCAACCTCATAAGCCAGAACTATGATCAAATGCCCAGACTTAAAATTAATCACTGATATATTAACACCATTCAAGCATCACGTTTTGGAAGTGGAAGGGTTCAAGAAGCTAGGTGGCAGAGAGATAGGGGAGGGAGAGATTAGCAATAAGATTAAAGGATGCAATGAAACAGAGAAATGAAAACCAGCAGAGTGGACACAGAGTAGAAAAAAGGGGAGAGATGAAGGGGAAAAAAGGAGAGGAAAAGGGAGGAAAGAAAAAGAAAAGCAGCAACAAGAATAACAAAAGCACAGAACTAAATAAAATAAACAAACAGAGATAAAAACAGAAGAGGGTAAGATTGAGTCCACTAACAGCCAGCTGTTGGAGGAGAGGAACCAATGATTCCTATATGGGCTGAGACACACAGTTTGAAGTTTATAGGTCACAGGGAAAAAGAGCTGTGAAGTTGCAGGCTTTCCCCTGATGTGAGTCCAGTGTCCTGTAGGTGGCACTGGACCCAGAGACTCACTGATGCTGAGGTTCACGGGTCTCAGAGCAGGCTTCTTCCTTCAGTATGGCGGGAGGGGGGTGGGTCCCACTTGGAGTCCAGAGTTGGAGTGTCCCAGAGCTGGAGGCCTTGGGGTCGCCAGTTTGCTGTGGTAGAGATGATCTTGGTCGATCCCCCAGGAGCTCGGAGACGTCTTCTCCTGGCAGCGTGGATCCTCTGTCCCATCAGGCGGTGGGCGGGGCCTCCTTCCGGGGTGGGGGGGTCGTTTGTCCTCTCTGGTGAGTCCAGATCTGGGAGTGTTCTGCCCTTTACTGCAGTTGCAGGAGGTCTGGCACACAGTTCTGCTCCTTGCTGTGAACCTGTGTCTTGGAGGCCGGCTCCATGCCGTCTGTAGTTGCTAGGTTCCTGGGCTGGGGCACCTGTGCAAGGTCTGGCAGGGTGGACCACCCCTCCACCCTCTGGGGAGAGGGAAGAAGGGACAGACCGCTCCCTAGGTCGCTCTTCTTTCTTTCACCTTAATCAATACTTGCTTCTGATCTCTTCTATCTAGGTTTCTCTGCTGTCCTTCCTCCCCCCAACCTAACTGCTGTTTTCAGGTTTAAGAACAATTTATATGGAGGCAGTGGTCTCCAACTTTTACCATTCTGCCATCCTGTCCATCCTTCCCAGAATCCTGTCTCAGTTTCTTTTCAGGACTGATCTACTGGTAAGAAGATGATCTTAGCTCTTGAGATTCCCCATTTTCACCTTTCCAGGCTAAGGGTGATGATTCATGAGCAAATTGTCTCAGAACCTTGCTATGAACCTAAGAGAAGTCTTTCTTCTGATCTCATTTCTTTTTCTGTCACCTTGTAATTTCCCCCTTTTTTGCAGACCATGTTTCTTCTATAGATCTGAGAGAGAGATTTTGGTAAAGTTTTAGTCCCTATGTGTCTCAGTCTTTCCCTTCTATCTAGCAACTAAGAATTTTCAAGTTGAGCCCATAAAAAATTGTTGGGAACTACGCTGTTTGGAAATTGCAAGATCAAAATTGACCAGGACTTCCTGCTCACAGACAGACTTTGGACTTGACTTTTGTCTTCCTCTCTGGTAGCAACAGAGACTCAATGGTTCCACATGCTGTGATGCTTCAGGGCAGAATGGCACTGGATCTCTCCCTTCTCAAGGACTATTGCTGACATCTGCCTGTGACATCTGCCTTGCCCCGCGAGATCCTCATCTATATAACTTCTCTAGGACTATTTGCTTTTCCTGATATTTTGGAATGTAAAAAGGTGTGGTAGGCTGGGGTCTGGAGTCAGTCCTTGCTGCCCAAAGTAGTGTGGATCAGACCCAAGCTCAGTTTTCTCTAAGTCTCACTTCTGCCTAATTATTATTTCGCCGTGTGCTGTGAACTCACAGGAGATTGGAACTTAATGCAAGAATTCTTGTTATGTTCCCTTACCTGTTTACCACAAAAAATGAGCATTTATTAATGCCAAGGATAAGGAAGTCATCTTAGATGAGGAATACATAACCCCTCTCTTTGAGTCAGATAAGACATCAAAATTTTCTCCATCCAGAACACACATAAAGGCAATGTCCCTACTTAATGTTCTGAGCATAATTTCTTTTCCAGGGGTTCTGAGATACTGAAACTTGAGACCCAACAGGAAGATATGAGTTCTGGGTGATACCAGAAGAAGCTGTCTCCTAAGCATTATACTTAAAGGACCAAAATACATTCATCTGGGAATTTCTGGGCTACTCTTTTATCTCACTTCCCATACTCTCAAAAAGGTCCTTGGCCAGGGAGTTAGCTCAGTGGTTCCAGTGCCTGTCTTGCAAGCACAGGGACCTGGGTTCGATCCCTAGTTAACCACATACAATACTGGGCATGGAAACTCACGCCCAGCAGCAACTGGTACCACATACCACAGTGCTGGGTGTGGTGGCTCACGCCTGTAATCCCAGCACTAGGGAGGCAGAGGCAGGAGGATTGCTGTGATGTGAGTTTGAGGCTGAACTCAGGGCCAGCCTGAACCACAAAGTGAGACCCTGTCTCAAAAAACCTAAAAAAAAAAAAA
>PVIR01043631.1:0-11745 GCA_004026965.1 Petromus typicus
TGCGGTTCAGCCTGGCCTTGAACTCACTGTGTAGCCCAGGCTGGCCTCAGACTTGCAGCAATCTTCCTGCCTCAGCCTCCCAAGTGCTGGGATTACAGTGTGTGCCAGCCACACTCAACATAAAAACTTCATTTCTGAACATGAGACTTTTAGGAGATATTTTATGTATTTATACATTTTTGTGGTACTAGGATTGAACTGAAGGTCACAAGCAGTCTATGCTGAGCTATATTCCCAGCCTGAGAGACATTTTAGATCTAAACAATGACATAGGTGGTTTTTTGCTTATTGTAATAATGGAAGGAAATGCTAAATTTCTTTTAGAGCTTAGTTAAAATACATTGAGTTTTTTTTCCTCCATCTAATATAAGGGCAGTCTGAATTTCATCTTGGGTTAAGAATTCCTGGTCCACAATGATCATTTGAAGATTAAATGATCTAGTAATATAGAGTATAAACATAGTACTTAGCACATATAAGATAGGTGTTCATAAAATAATAGCTTAAAATGTAGGCAGAAATCTTGCAAATATGAAACACAAATAATATGTAAATCAATTAATTTTATCCCAATACACTAAGAATGGGGTTTCAGTGTAATATAGTAATAAACTTCTCCAAAGCAGTTTCACAAATGAATCCCTAGGCAGTTAGAAGAACAGCAAATAGGTGGAATTAACTTGCTGAGTGATCCTGAACTCTGTCAAACAATGTTCAAAATCACATCAATCTGACTCCGGCTCTCGGAGGCTTCTCCCTCGGCACCTCTGTACAGCCACATTTCACTATGATTTATGCGCCTGACTACGCTTTCTGTCGAGCCAAGGGTGCCCAGGAGCCAGAGGGATGGTCTGTGGTCCATCTGAGGGGACACTGACAGGCTCTGGCTCGGACCATCGTGTGATTATTTCTTGTCCTTCTTCCCTTGAGAAGGATTTTTTTTTTTTGAGACAGGATCTCACTGTGTAGTTCAGGCTGGTCTTGAACTTTCCACATAGCTCAGCTGGCCTGAAACTTACAATCTTCCTGCCTCAGCCTCCCAAGTGTTGGGGTTACAAGTGTGCACCTCTATGCCTAGCAAGAAGGATACACTGTAGTTTTATGACAGCATCTTAATAGTCTCACATTAGGGCTGGGGTGGAGCACAGTGGTAGGGGCTTTCTTAACATGTGTGAAGCTGAAGAGTTCGATCCCGGTACCACAAAGAAAAGACGAGGTACTTGGGAGGAGAGATAAAGGGTCACCTTGGCCCACGAGATGGGTGGGCGGGGCCTCTCCGGAGATGGGTGGGCGGGGCCTCTCCGCCCGAGTGCACGGTGCATCTAGAAGAGACATAAAGCTGTGTCTGCTGCCCGGGGACAGTCTCGTGTGTTCTCTCCCCAGACTGGAGCTTCCCGTCTCTAGACACAGACCTTTCCTGCTCCACTTTCCCTGTGTCATCATCGTTGGCATCTTCTCCTGGCTCAGCACAGAAATGTTGGAGTCAAACAGACCTGTGCCCAAATTCTTCACAAGTCCTTGCTCTGTGTGATGCGAGCAAATAAAGTCAATACCGAGCCCAGTGCTAGTACTAAAAAATAGTAGTCATCATCACATAGCAGCAGTGACGGCACGTTTGAGTCTTCCCTTTACCAGGCTACATGCTTTGTGAAGACTCTGATTGATGCTCACAGTCCTGACATGGTTTTTGTTATTCACATCTGAAAATGGAGGAGACCAGGCTCCCAGGAACTCGCAGAGCAGGCACAGTGGAGGCCCTGTGGTTGCTGCACAAATCACACGGTCTGGTGTGTGGCTTCACTGTGTGGCACGCGGCGGCTGAGACCAGCGTGTGTGACCTCACGGGCCAGTGTGGCATGACGCACTCCTGGGAGCCCAGGGACTGAGCAGTTTCACTTGCTTGGGGAGATGTGTGCGTTACTGATCCTCACTCCGAGGTGAACTCCAAGCACAGTCTGTCTGTCATGATGTTGCTGTCTGTCCCTCTTAACAGCAACCCCCGGGTCTTCATGAGCCATGAATAGCCTCTATGGTCCTATTAACAGACTTTTAAAGCTGGGACTCCTCTTCTCTCTCTCCTAGCATGCAGGAGGCAGAGGCAGGAGGATTGCTGTGATGTGAGTTTGAGGCTGAGCTCAGGGCCAGCCTGAACTACAAAGCGAGAAAAAAAAAATTATTTGTGTGTTCTTAAACCTACTTCAAACATTTCCAAATCAGGAAAGAGATGATAGAAATATCTTAGGAGAAATACTGTTGCTTACAAAACTCTGTTTTCAGAGTAGACTTGACTCTGCTTTAGCCCCAGAGAAAGCAAAACACAAACAGACTAGCTGATTATATTCTGTTAAAGCTTCATTTAAGACAACAGACACTGGGCGTGAAATCCACAGCGTTTTCCTAAGAAGGGGTCTGTCTGCACGAGTTGTGTGCGAGGAGTCAATTTTGTGAACATTGATTGCAGGGCCCACAACAGCACCCGTCGCCTTGGGTGTGAGCGCCACCTGCTGGCTATTGTGCCCCAAAACTCAACTCAAGAATGGTGAGTTTGCAGGTTTGCAGGGACACTGGCTGACTCTGGGTCACAAGGACCCCTGTAATGCTTGCTGAGTGACGTGAATCTCGGGAGAGTGTGCAGATTGCTTAGGAAATCTTACTCAGGAAACAAACTCAACGCCAAAGTATTCGACTGAGCTATTGTTCATAAGCTCGCTAATTCCAACAATGGGTAAATAGCTCTGTTTATGTTACCGGCGAGTTTTGTACGCTCGTGGACGGGCGGTTGTTGGGGGTTTCCTGCCGTGGGGAGTCTGCACATATATCTAGTAGAAGGGCAGGAAATCTCTCCCTTTCTGTGTCAATTTTGGCATCAGTGACAGACACGTAATCTTGCTGCAGGCTTTTGTTCTGGGGCCCGGCGGGTGTCGGTGGACGGTCCCTCTGGATCACTCTGCAGCCCTGCGCCACTCCGTGCGGGTGACTTTATCTCCAGCCGACCGGAAGTGGATGCAGGATCGCAGATGCCTGAGGGCGCCTTATTTCACCTGAGTGCGAAAAGGAAGAAGCAGCACGTTGGCTTGTGAAGACTTAGTGAAATACCAGCTGGCTTTGGAAAGGGTGTGAGAAATGTGTCGCGCTATCTGTGGAGCCGCATGGCTGGAGGATCCCAGGGAAAGGGCCGTCGGGGAATCTCCTTGGACTTGTGCTCACTGCTGTGGGAATTTTGAATTCCAAGAGTTGGTCCCTACATTGTCAAAGATCCAAAGATTCCTTTGGAATGTTCTTGATGTGATGAGACTGATTCTGTACTCAGAGGACTTTGCAGTAGCTGCAGTGTATCCCGCCCGCCTGGATGTCCTTTTCCTGTTTCTGAAAAACATCGTGCATAATTCATGAGACTGCTGGGATAAAGCGAAAAGCTGTCTTTGTTCCAAGGTTGGGTAATGGGTTTTTGTGGCTCGCTTTCTAAACCTACCCTAGGATTCAGATTCGGAATGGGAAGCAAGGCCTGCAGAACTTTCAGTTTACTTCTGGCCGCTTCCTACTCGGAATCCTGCCAGTGCAAGGGTGTAGAAGTTGGGGTTTGATGGGAAAATGATGGTGAGACTTTTTAAACAAGATTCCAAGTGGACAACCACCTCCGTGGCGTGGCAGTGACACTCTGCAGACTTGTCCTTCACGACATCAGTGGCAAACTAGGGCAAGTTTGTGACTTTATTTTTTAAAATTCAAATCTTTATTAGTACATTATGAATACACATCATCATCGCATTCAACATTGAGAGTTTGGGCCAGGGATTTAGCTAAAAGGGCCAGGGATTTAGCTCAGTGGTTCCGGTGCCTGTTTTGGAAGAGCAAGGGCCTGGGTTCGATCCTCTGGGTAACCATATACAATGCAGGGTGTGGAGACTCACTCCAGCAGCAAACAGTACCTCATACCACAGTGCCGGGCGTGGTGGCTCAGGCCTGTCATCCCAGCACTTGGCAGGCAGAGGCAGGAGGATTGCTGTGATGTGAGTTGGAGGCTGAGCCCAGGGCCATCCTGAACTACAGAGGGAGACCCTGTCTCAAAAACAAACAAACAAATAAACAAAAAACACTGAGAGTTTGTACCAGAATATGACACTACCTGATTCTCATTTTTTCCCATTCCCCTCCCTACCCTACCACCCTCCATCCGCTATATACATAAGCTTTGTTTCCTTTTTTAAAAATTACTATCACAATCCGGCCTTGAGATTGAGGCGCTGTGTCTTTGCTGATGACTGTACACTGAGATTTTTGTCCTCTCAGTGTACTTCCTGTTGGACTCAGGCTTGTGGGCTGAGAATGATGGCGTCCTCCAGGTGAGGGCCTTAGGCTCCCTTATCATTCATCTCCTCCATCCCCCGGGGTTCTGTGAGAGCCCTGTGTCTCCCTGGACTATTTTGTTCTGGATCACGTGTGTCAGTGTGTGGGTCTCCTTCCCTATCACGCTCAACCTCAGTAATTTTTCAAAACTGTGTCCTTTATTGACATCACTTTAGTTGTTATTGTTAGTCTAACAGATCTGTGAATCTTGACTTCTTTTTTCATTGAGTGGATTTTTTTCTTTTTCTTTAAAAAAAAAATTAGTGAGTTTATTGGCACATTTCAAGTACACTTTATGATCATATTCGTCATTGGGAATTTGTACCTGTACACAATATATCTTGGTTCTTGCTTTTTTCTAAGTCCCCTGTCCACCCCCAGCCCCTCTGCCTCCTCATGAACATAAGCTCTGTTTCTGGTTTTTTTCTTCTTACACTGAATGGTTTTAAGTGATACTCAGCATTTCCATCACTGGGATCTCCAAAAAATGCTGCGGGGCAAAAGTCTGGTTCTGAGCTCATGTGAAAAAGAGAAATCTCAGAGCTACATGGTCCCGCACTATAGAACTTCCTGGGTTTTGCAAAAAGAACTTGAAACAAGACAGGAATGGGAGCACAAATCTCAGCGGGTTCGGAGTGTTTCATCACAAAGTTTTGTGGTAAAACCAAGAAGAAACCACAAGCTCCACTCTTGGCCAGACCAGCGCTGGGAGAATGATTGATTTCAAGGTTAGCCAAGGTCAGGCGGAAACTTGGCTTGTTTTATTCATATGTTCAAAACCCCAGACCTACTGAGTTTTGCCTGGTTTGGGATTTCCAGAAAAAAAAGTATTTGGGGCTCAGTACAAAGCTGAGGCCTGGGGACTAATGAGGGGAATTTGTTCTGTCTTGGTTTGCACGTTGGCCAGGCCAAAGTGAGGGATTTTATTACAGAGTTACCAGCTAGAACTTACTTGTTTACAGGGCTTTTTGAACGTTTACAAGAACAAAATATGGCTTTCGTTTTCCTCCCTGCACCTAATAGGAAGGCCAGGACTCTTCCCCGGGAGTCTCTCGACATTTCTAGAGGCCAGAGGAAGATTTATTTCTTGAAACATTTCACGGCTCTGATTCTCAGCACTCAGAGACTATATTCCGTTTCTTTGGCTCGATACTTCGGTAACTCTCTAGGGGTAAAGGTAGCCAGGGCTCCTAGTCTGAAAGGGTTGGACCCAGCCCAGCGGGCTGAAGAAATGATGTTTCTCTTCCAGAGGAAGAATGAAGAAAACAAAGGGAACAGCCACCGTCAGAGCTAAGACGGACCCGTTAGTGCAGTGTGGTGAAGGCGGCGCACGGAAAGCTTCGTCCCTCACAGCCGCGTCCGGACTAGGGCCACGTCAGTGGAGGGTGTGGGGCTGCACGGATCCCTTAGATCCGGGGCAGGGGTTCTGGAGTGTGGCAAAATCTGCCGGCTGCACGTGACACAAACCTCTTCCAGAGTTCAGTTGTTTTATTTTTAAATTTTACTTTATTTTATTTTAGTTTAGTTTTTTGAGACAGGGTCTCACTTTATAGTTCAGGCTGGCCCTGAGCTTAGCCTTGAACTCACAGCAATCCTCCTGCTTCTGCCTCTCCAGTGCTGGGGTTACAGGCGTGAGCCACCACGCCCGGCACTGTGGTGTGTGGTACCTGGGATCAGACTGAGGACCTTGAGCTTGCCAGCAGATGCTGGAACCACTGAGCTAAACCCCTGGCCCTGAAAAGCCCATTTTACTAAAAGAGTTAAGAATTAACGCATAAAACATACCCAGCAGGATTTCACGTATGTTTTACTGGCTGGAGGGTAACACACACCATTTCATGGAGACTTCACCAAGTCTGGGAGCTGGTATCAGATTTCACAATGTGTGTACTTACAATATTTGGACATGTATTTAACATGTAATGTTGAGGGGCCAGATGGAGCTAGTTCAGTGGTAAAGGCCCTCGATCTGATTTCCACTTTGCAAAAAAAATAGGAGGAAAGGTTTATTTTGTCGTACAGTTTGTAGAGGTTTCAGTCCATGGTTGGCTGCTCCCAGTCAGAGTGATGTGACAGAGGGGACAGTCCATCGTGGGGCAGGAGAACGCAGCGGGCAGCTTCCGTCTTTCCCTTTATGTTTCCTCGAGGCCATAGGCCTGCTGTGGGTGCCACCCGCAGCCGGAACAACACTAGCGCGGTCAGGGGACTAACCCTCCATCTGCGTTCTTCACTAGAGTTCTCAGAATGAGCAACTAGCTAAATACCACCTTTTACATGGTTCTGTTTCAAGAAAGTGTTTCCTTTCCTTTTCTTTTTTGAGACAGGGTTTTTCATATAGTTCAGGCTGGTCTTGAACTCATTATGTAACCCAGCCTGGTTTTGCAGCAATCCTCCTGCCTCAGCCTCCTGGGTACTGGGATTATAAATGTGTGCAATAACACCTGGCTAAAAAAAGCATTTCTCTCTGTTTATTTTACTTCATTGTTTTCATTGCTCTTTTTTTTTCCCTTTTATTCATTTTTTAAGCTTTTAGTCATGAAAAATCTCTGCATACTGGGGTAGGGCTATAGCTCGGGGGTGGAACACTTACCTAGTGTACACATGGTATTGGGTTCAATCTTCATTAATGAAATACAGTACATCATACTGGAAAGTGAAAAATATCTCATATATACTTTCTGCTAACTTGCAATACACTATTTTATTTTACCTTATCTTTATTTCATATATAAAATCATATTAATATGTGCATACAAATACCTGACTGTGCGTATACACATAAATATACGTATATACTAATATAACTATGTATCCATTACGGGGGCTATTTGAGTAGGCAGCAAACTCCCCACTTTTAACTACTTAGGTGTACATTTCTTTTTATAATTTTAATTTTTATTAGTATGTGTTTACAGCAAACCATGAGTATATTCATCGTGATGAATGGGTCCACGAACATAGCACATGTCCTTTTCAATCAGGGTCTTGCGATGTAGCTCAGGCTGGCCTCGAGCGCACGGCAATCTTCCTGCCTCAGCGTCCCCGGTGCCGGGATCACAGGCATGCGCCCCCATGCCTGAGCTCGGTATGACACATCCTCATTTTTTTTGTGGTACCAGGGATCAAACTCAGGACACTGCACCTTCCCGGCTGGTGCAGAACCCCTGAGCTCAGCCCCAGCTCATCTGTTTTCTTCTCTGCTCTTCTCAGTCCATCCACTCCTGCCCTCAACTCCCCCCATTTCCTGTTTTCTGTTATCTTTTATTTTGATCTCTATTTATACTTTGCGCTGCTCACATTGGAGAAACCATGTGATATTTAAGCTTATGACTAATTTATTTCACTTACTGTTGTGGTCACAAGGTGCGTCTATTTTCCTACAAATGATTTTGATTTATCTTTCTTCATGGCAGGGTAGTACCCTACCCCGTTGCATATAAATACCACATTTTCTTTATCCAGTCATCTGTTGATGGACATGTAGGCTGCTTTCAAGATATAGCTATTATAAGTTGTCTTGCTGTAAACATGGCTGAACATACAACCCTGCAGGAGGAATTTCTACTTGGGTATTTAGACGACAGTTAGACTGTAGTAATATGATAACAACATTGAAAAAGAGAAATCATTTAAAAGAAAATGAGACAAGAGAAATTCATGAAACAACATGCTCAGAACAGTAAGTGACTGTAGGTCTTTGTCCTTAAAGGTGGCGTTTCCTTAGTAATCACCCAGGACGTGCCCTGCTCTCTGTGTGCAGAAGTCCATCCATGAAAGGCATTTCTCAGGAAACATTAATTTTCTAAATGGTAAGTTTTCTAATGGCATCCCCACCCCAAGGAAGAATCAGATTACGGAAAAATTTAAATTCTATTCTTTTCTTTCTTTTTTTTTTTTTTTGAGACAGGGTCTTGCTTTGTGGTTCAGGCTGGCCCTGAGCTCAGCCTCCAACTCACATCACAGCAATCCTCCTGCCTCTGCCTCCCGAGTGCTGGGATAACAGGCGTGAGCCACCACGCCCGGCACTGTGGTATGTGGTACTGGTTGCTGCTGGGCGTGGGTCTCCACACCCAGTATTGTTATGTGGTTACCGGGGAATCAAACCCGGGACCCTTGCGCTTGCAAGACAGGCGCCGGAACCACTGAGCTAACTCCCTGGCCCTATTCTTTTCTTTTTTGTTAGGAATATATCCCAAGTTAGAGGAAGGTTATTAAAGTAAATAATCATGCTTGGCATGCCGGCGTACTCTTGAAGTCCTTGCAGTCAGCAGGCCGAGGCAGGGGGATGCCAAGTTTGAGGCCAGCCTGAACTGCCTGGCAAAACCCTGTATCGAGAAAACAGAACCCGAATCCAAACCCAAACCGAAACATCAACAGGTGAATAAACATGCATTTATCACCCAGAAGTTTTTAAAAATGTAAAATTTAAGAGTAATTTTGCACTTTTGAAAGAGGACAACTATCCCCTACAAGTAAAGAGTACTGGAGACAAAGAAATAAAGGTGTAGGTAAAATATTTCAAGATTGTTTTGGAAATTAAAAACCACATAGAACAAGTAGAAAAACAGATGGGCTACCTTGATGCGTAGAGACTTTCAAAACCTCAGGAGAAAGACAGACTCAGGAAGCCCCAGCTTGCTCTGTCAAGGGCTTCTTCTGTGTCTACTCAGAAAGGCGCCATCTTTCCTTGGGGGCGTTTTCTCAACTCAGAAGAGTAGCTCAGCGGTGGGTTCCGTCCTCCACGCCAGCCTCACTCTCTCCAGTCCCAGGCGGCGCGTCCCCTGCCAGCCTGGCCCAGCTGTCCCTGACCCACCGAAGACCAGAAGCTGGGCCCATCGAGAGTCTGGGGGAGCTGAGTGGTCACCAGGAGCGCAGGCCCGTCAGACCCCAGCCCAGGGAGCTCCTTTGTGGTGGCCAAACTCCCTCCCAGCACTGCCAACCAAGGCGAAGATCGAGACGGCAGGCTCAGACTCCGTTGTGTGAGGCGAGGGTGCATGATGGCGCCCAGCGCGGGGTGGCCTTGCTCCCCGGGCTCCCCAGCTGTCCTGACCTCGCGGGGAATGAGGCCGGGAGCTGTGACTTGGCACCAGGAAAGGCGCAGCCTTTCGAAATCAGGCCTGGCCAGCAAGCAAGACTGCTCTGCCAACCTCCTGCTTTGGGCTTCTGGGCTGAAGGCCTAGGGACAGAGAGGCCTTGCTCCTCGGACCGCTCATTGGGGCCAACACACACTTTCACATTGCCTTTCTCCTGATTCTTGGAGTACAGGGGCTGATCGCAGAATGCAGCATGTGTTCAAATAAAAAGAATTAAGGTAAAAAGCACATTGCCGCTCATGCGCCTCCAAGTCCTCCTTGCTTTGAGCACACTCACCCCGTCTGCAGTTGTTCAGCTCTGAAGCAGCTCTAGAAGGCACTTACAAGGTGTGATCAAAAACGCAGTGACAGCCGCTGCCCAGTGCTGTCCAGCAGAAAGGCAGCTCAGACAGACACCGGTGGGTCCTTGTCCACCTTGTTCCCTGGATCTGATGCTGGACGACTCCTGGCTCTTCCCCAAAGTTGAAATGACCATGAGAGATAAATGTCTGTAAGGATTCAGGACACGGAAGCGGCAGGTAGTGCAACATGAAAAGCACTCGCGGAACAGGGCTTCCAGAACTGTCAGGAAAGCGGCAAGGATAATGGCATAAGCGCGTTTAAAGCACGAGGGAGATTTTGAGGGGATAAAGGCCACGTGTCTTGCATTGTGATACATTTTTAAACATTCACCTCTATTTTGATTAAATCTTGTTTTTTTTTTTTTTTTTTTTTTTTTTTTTTTTTGTGACAAGGTCTCGCTTTTGTAGTTCAGGCTGGCCCTGAGCTCAGCCTCAAACTCACAGCAATCCTCCTGCCTCTGCCTCCCGAGTGCTGGGATTATAGGCGTGAGCCACCATGCCTGGCACTGTGGTATGTGGTTCTCATTACTAGTGGGTGTGAGTCTCCACGCCCAGCATTGTTGTATGTGGTTACCGGGATTGCACCTGGGTCCTGCACTTGCAAAGCAGGCACCAGAACCACTGAGCTAAATCCCCCACCTGTGTCTACTCTTTTTAATCAGATAAACCTAACCTGAAGGCTCTGTTGACGGCAGAGGGCTTTCAAAGGTCGTATTCAGAGGGTTTACTTGCCAAATGCTCCAGCCAGCAAGCACAGGCTCTGGTCATGAGTCACCTGTGCTCTGAGGACACCATGAACAGGCTTGGTAGCTTAGGCAGTTTGAGTTTCTCCTCTGAGACTTGGAAGGATGTCTGCAGGGCTACTTATTAGCCTACGCTAAGAGCAGGCCAATGTCCTCATCACTCAAAAACAAATATGCCTGCCTGGCAGCAGGAACTCTGCTCGGCTTGGAGAACCAGGAAGATCAACACTGTGTTCAGAGCCAGCCGGCAGATCCAAGGAGCCTGTGAAGTCATGTTGTGGAGGGATTGAATGTGGGGGGTTTCGGAGCCCTGCAAGCCCAGGGATCCCCCCCGGAAGAGGAGACTGGCCCTCTGTTTTTTCTGCACGGACTCTATGTCCCCGCTGGGTACCCAGGGAACTCTGATGGGTGGGAACGCTGAAAAGCTCCCAGGGGGAGGGCGGAAGGGGAGCAAGGTCCTGCTTGCTGTAGGACTAGGTCCTCCTTCAGGTGTGCGCCTAGTACTTCACTCCTCTCCCTGCTCTGAGAAAGAAGCTCACTCTGCTCCGTAACTTAGTGACGCCATCTTGACTATTCTTTTGGAGTCGAGGATGGATCGTAGGGCTTGGTGTAAGTGGGTGAGGGCCCCTCTCCCAGCCACCCAGCCCCTGAGATCTTTGAGTACTTTGGGGCTTAAGGCAGTGTGTGATCTTTACCGTCTAGGAGCTTGTGATCCAATGGTGATACAAGGAAAATATCACACAGGGGCCCCAAACAAGCCAGATCTACATGCGCAGGGTCCCTAGACTCAGCATCGACTTTAAGACGTTTTCCTATTGAAAGCAGCCTGGGTCACATGCTGTCCTGGACTCTTCCCCAGCACCCCTGGGATGTTAGCCCTTCCCAGGCTCGTCCCAGGAATTCATCGTTTTGAAAGAGAGCGTTAGACTCACCAGAGCAGGTGGGCAATTGTCACCTCTTTTGCCTTAGCTACTGGATGTAGTTAGTTTATCTGTCTGAGAGGTACTTCTAGGTCTATCAGTGGGAAGTCCTGTGGGGAAGAAGGATAATATTTTTGGGGAGAGATGGTTTGAGACAAGGACTTGATATGTAGTTCAGGCTATATTGAGCTCACTATGTAGGGTGGTCTGGGACACCTTCCTGCCTCAGCCTCCCCAAGTTCTGGGATTCTAGGCATGCACCACCACCCAGGACTTGAAAGATAATCTTTTTCAAGGACTA
>PVIR01043632.1:0-11626 GCA_004026965.1 Petromus typicus
GTGAAAACTCTCTTGTCGTTATCATTCACTTCAAAATTACATTGCTTTACCCTTTGTGCTTTCTCTCCTCCTCGCTAGTGTCTCGAACCTTCAGTGATGGTATGTTGCCCTCCAGTTTTGCCTCTTTTATATTTCCCTTGATTTATCTCTGTTTTGTCCTGTGTCTGTCTTAAATTTCTCCACTCCAAGAGTAAAATCATTCTACTCAAGGGAAACTCATTGCATGAAAGCCTGTGGTTTATGTTGGATTTTTAAAAATATAACTCTAGATCTTGCTTCTCTGGTTAAAGGTAGCAATTCAAAAATGGGCATCATAAGTGAACAGACATTTCTCAGTGAAGAAATAGAAGCAACAAATAAATATCTGAAAAAAGGTCAATATCACTGATCATTTGAGAGATTCAGATGAAAATAACACAGATTCCACCTCACTCCAGAAACAATGGTTGTTATCAAGAAATTAAATGACAAATGCTGGTGGGGCTGTGAGGAGAAAAGAATCCTTTTTAACTGTTGGTGCGAATGTAGATTGGTGCAACTACTGTGGAAATCAGTGTGCAGATTCCTCAAAAACTAGTATTAGAGGTCCTGTTTGATCCTGCAATTTCCTTGCTGGATATGTTTCCAGAAGAATTAAAAGAATCATACCGCAGGGACACATGTGTACCCATGTTCATCATAGCATATTTTGTAATGACTAAATGTTTGAAATAGCCCAAAAGCCAGTTAACTGGTGATTAGATATAGAAGATGTGGTTTAAAGCAACAAAAAAAGGAGTACTACTGAGCCACAAAGAATGATAAACTTGAGTCATTTATAACTAAATTGATGCACACTGAGGCCAAACTCATTAATAAAATAAATAATACACATGTGTAATTACTAAAATGTGTCTTTTACTAAAGATACTGGAACTGAAACTGGAAATGTAGACAAAGTGGATTTTTTTTTTTTTTTTGAGACAGGGTCTCGCTTTGTGGTTCAGGCTGGCCCTCAGCTCAGCCTCCAACTCACATCACAGCAATCCTCCTGCCTCTGCCTCCCGAGTGCTGGGATTACAGGCATGAGCCACCACGCCTGGCACTGTGGTATGTGGTACTGGTTGCTGCTGAGCATGAGTCTCCACACCCAGTATTGTTATGTGGTTACCAGGGAATCGAACCGGTGCCCTTGAGCTTGCAAGACAGGCGCCGGAACCACTGAGCTAACTCCCCGGCCCGACAAAGTGGATTTTAAGCTAATACTGATCAAGAGAGAAAAAGAAGGTCACTACATACTGAAGGGAACAATTTAAAAGGAAGAGATAACAATCATAAAAATATATGCACCAAATAATAATTCATCCAACTATATAAAGCAAATATTAATGGACGTGAAAAAAATCAAATAAGCACTAATGTAATTTTAATTTTTTAAATGGATTTTATCGGTACATTTTATATATGTGTCATGATCGTATTCAACATTGAGAATTTGTACTTGTACATGACCCATCTTGATCCTCATTTCTTCCCATTTTCTGCTCTCCCTACAATCCCTTACTTGTACATATGTAAGCTTTGTTTTCATTATTTTTCATCAAATGTTTTTCTTTCCCCTCTTTACTTTCCCCTACTCTCCTTTCTCTTTCTCCTTTGAATATTTTCTTCCTATTTCATAATACCTATCATACATTTTAGACCTCATTTACACCTTCACTTTCTCAAATCAAAGAAAAGATATGGTATTTACACATCGGTGTCTTATTTATTTCACTTATGAGTATATCCTCAAAGTACATCCACTTGAGAATAAATGACTCAAATTTATCATTCTTTATGGTTGAGTAATAGTCCATTTTATTAAAAAAAAAACCCCACCTCTCCTTTATCCACTCTCCAGTTGAAGGGCATCTGGGTTGTTTCCAAGATTTAGCTACTTCTAATTGTGCTGTTATAAACATGGGTGCACATATGCACTATAATATGTTGCTTTTAATTTTTTTTTGGTGGTACTGGGGATTGAACTTGGGCCCTTGTGCTTACAAGGTAGGCATAGTACCACTTAAGCTAATTTCATGGCCTGATGTTTTAAATTCTTCTTTTGTATATACCTAGCAGGGAAATAGCAGAGTCAAATGGGACTTTTTGACCTAATTTTTGGGGGAATCTCCACAGTGGTAGCACCAGTTAACATTCCCACCAACAGTGAAGAAGTTCTCCCCACAACCCCACCAGCATTTGTTGTTGGTTGATTTCTCTATAAAAGCCATTCTTTCTAGAGTGAGACAAAATCTCAGTGTTGTTTTCATCTGCATCTCTCAAATGACCAACAATGTTGAGCATTTTTTTTTTTAGGTAGGGTCTTGCTTTTGTTCTTCAAACTGGCCCTGAACTCAGCCTTGAACTCACAGCAATCTTCCCACCTCTGCCTCCCAAGTGCTGGAACTATTGACGTGAGCCACCACACCCGACATTGTGGTATATGACTACCAGGGATCAAACTCAGGACCTTGTGCTTGCAAGGCAGATGCCTGAATTGCTGAGCTAAAGCCCCAGGCCCAATGTTGAGTATTTCTTCATGTGTCTCTTTGTTGCCTTTACTTCTTCATCTGGAAAATGTCTATTCAATTCAGATGTCCATTTTTGAATTAGGTCTTTAAATTTGGAGGGGGTGAGTTTTTTAAAGTTCCTTATATATTTTAGATAGTAGTCCTTTGTCTGAGGAACAGCTGGTAAAATTTATTTCCCATGTTGTAGGTTATCTTTTTGCTCTGTTGATGGTTTCTCTTGTTGTGTGAAAGCTTTTCATTTTTTAATTTTTATTTTCTTTTTGAGACTCACTTTGTAGGGTCTTGCTTTGTAGTTTATGCTGGCCCTGAACCCATTATGCAGCCCAGGTTAACGCTGAACTCTCAGCAATCCTCCTGCCTCTGCCTCTCAAGTGCTGGGATTACAGGTGTGAGCCACCACGCCCGGCAATTGTGACTTTCATTAAGAATCTTGCAATAGGGCCGGGGATATAGCTCAGTGGTTTCGGCGCCTGTCTTGCAAGCGCAAGGACCCGGGTTCAATCCCCGGTAACCACATAACAATACTGGGTGTGGAGACTCACCCCAGCGGCAACCAATACCACATACCACAGTACTGGGCGTGGTGGCTCATGCCTGTAATCCCAGCACTTGGGAGGCAGAGGCAGGAGGATTGCTGTGATGTGAGTTTGAGGCTGAGCTGAGGGCCAGCCTGAACCACAAAGCGAGACCCTGTCTCAAAAAAACCTTAAAAAAAAAAAAAGAATCTTGCAATAGAAGGCCTGGGATTTAGCGGAGTGGTTGAGCAACTGCTTTGCAAGGGCAAGGTCCTGGTTCTATCTGGTAACCACGTACAACAATGCCGGGCATGGTCACTCACCCCACCAGCAACCAGTACCACATACCACAGTGCCGGGCGTGGTGGCTCACGCCTGTAATCCCAGCAGTCGGGAGGCAGAGGCAGGAGGATTGCTGTGATGTGAGTTGGAGGCTGAGCTCAGGGCCAGCCTGAACCACAAAGTGAGACCATGTCTCAAAAAAAAAAAAAAAAAAAAAAAAAAAAAAAAAAAAAAAAAAAAAGATGTGTTGTGTATATGTAGAAATTTCCATGGTGGATGTGATTGCTATGTACTGCAAATATATACTAATAAACAGCCTGAAAGATGAAATTTTTAGAAAGCCATTTTAGTTGATTGATAGTGCTTTTAAGTGTATAATTTTGCATGACTTTTTAAAAGCCTGGTTGCAAAAAGTACTTGAAGTTCTATTATATGTATATAATACCCCAGACTATTGCTATTGATGTTTTAATGGTTTGGGTAGAGTGTAGAAACCTAAATATAACTCTCAAATATTTCTTCTATATACATTGATATTCACATCAGGTATTATAATTTTTTTTCTGTTGAACATAATTTAGAACACAACCAGAATAGGAAAATCCATTATATTTGTCCATAATTTCTACCTATTCACTGCTACTTCTCCCTTCTTGTTCCAAGATTCCTTCTTTGATTGTTTATTTTCTAGTTGTAAAGATTTACTTAGACAATTCTTTTAGTTTTCCTTTATATGAGAGTGTTTTGACTTCTGCATTTATTTATAAATAATATTTTCATGCAGTTTACAGATATTTTCTTTTAGCTCTTAATATTGTGCCAATTTTTTCTTTTTTTTTTTAGGTTTTTTGAGACAGGGTCTCGCTTTGTGGTTCAGGCTGGCCCAGAGCTCAGCCTCAAACTCACATCACAATCCTCCTGCCTCTGCCTCCCGAGTGCTGGGATTACAGGCGTGAGCCACCACACCCGGCACTGTGGTATGTGGTACTGGTTGCTGCTGGGCATGAGTCTCCACACCCAGTATGGTATGTGGTTACCTGGGATCGAACCCGGGCCCTTGAGCTTGTAAGACAGGCACCAGAACCACTGAGCTAAATCCCCGGCCCTTTTTTGGTATTTTTAAAATCATATTTTTCCTCTTGTAGAAATCCTCTGATAAGAGGAACATTAAATGTTTTGTTATAGCCCTCCACCCTGTGTGTGTGTGTGTGTGTGTTGTTTTCTGGTACTTGGGCCTTTATATTGAGTTACATTCCTATCCCCTTTTGATTTTTTTTTTTTTTAGGTTTTTTTGAGACAGGGTCTCGCTTTGTGGTTCAGGCTGGCCCTGAGCTCAGCCTCAAACTCACATCACAGCAATGCTCCTGCCTTTGCATCCCGAGTGCTGGGATTACAGGCATGAGCCACCACGCCCGGCACTGTGGTATGTGGTACTGGTTGCTGCTGGGCGTGAGTCTCCACACCCAGTATTGTTATGTGGTTACCGGGGAATCGAACCCGGGTCCTTGCGCTTGTGCTTGCAAGACAGGCGCCGGAACCACTGAGCTAACTACCCGGCCCCCCTTTTGATTTTTTATTTTGAGATGGGGTCTCACTAAGTCGCCTAAGCTGGCCTTGAATTTCTCACCTTTCCCCCTCAGTCTCCCAGAGTGCCAGAACCGTAGGCATGTACCACTACACCTGGCTCTTCATTTTTAAAAGTCTTTTTTTCTCTGTTGTTCAGATTGAATAATTTCACTGTGCTATCTTCAAGTTCATCGATTCTTTCCTCTCTTCTCTCTTCTCCTGCACAGCCTATTCAGTAAGCATATTTGATATTGGTTATTGTATTTTTTCAATTTTGAAAATTTTCATTTTTATATCATGTACTTATTTGCTGCAACTTTGTATTTTTTCAAGTATGATTGTAATGGTTTATTAAAACATTTATGATAGCTTTTAAATCTTTGCCAAATAATTCTAATTTCTGTGTCATCTTGGTATTGGTGTCAGTTAATGGTCTTTACTCATTGAAGTCAAGATTTTCTTGGTCCCTTGTGTGACAACTGATTTTCTATTTTATCAATAGGCACTTTGGATATTATATTATGAGATTCTGGATGTTATTAAAGTCTTGTGTTTTGTGACAATATACCAACAAGGCCCCATTTCATTACTTCCAAATGAGGGTGGAAGTCTACGTTTCCTACTCAGCCTCCACTGATGCACTGGCAAAGAAAGTGGCTTCTTATTGCTGGAATGGGAGGGGTGGTCAGAGCTTACAGTCTGGCAAGGATGAAAGTCCAGCTTCTTGTATGATCTCCACCGACACCATGGGAGTGGAGAGGAAATTCCTGGCTCCATGCTCACTTTTCTCTGACACCATCTCAGCAAGGGCACCTTCTTATAACTGGCTAAGTGTAAAAGTCCAGGCTCCCTCTTAGGCCTTTATTGGTAAGTACTGAGCGGGGTGCATTTACCTATGGAGCTTCACTGGAGTACATGAGTCATTGTTTAAAGACACTTGGTCCTTGTAGGCTGCCCCTTTAACTTGTCCCTTAGCCACAGAAATCAGGGTTTTTTGGGGGCTTTTTATGGGCTGTTTACATTGACACAACTCACTCCTTTAGCTCCAGGTTTAAGATATAAAGAGCACGGGCTGGGGATTTAGCTCAGTTGTTCTGGTGCCTGCCTTGCAAATACAAGGGCCCGGGTTTGATCCCCGGTAACCACATACAAAAATTCTGGACATGGAGACTCACGCCCACTAGCAATCAGAACCACATTCCAGAGTGCCAAGTGTGGTGGCTCATGCCTGTAATCCCAGCACTCAGGAGGCAGAGGCAGGAGGATTGAGTTTGAGGCTGAGCTCAAGGCCAGCTTGAATTACAAAAGTGAGATCTTGTCTCAAAAAAAAAAAAAAAAAAAAAAAAAAAAGAAAGAAAGAAAGAAAGAAAAGGATATAAAGAGCAAAAAGAATTCCTAGACAATTCATCCCCATATCATTCTTTCAACCTTGAGATTACTAGCCCATACATTTCCTTTGCATATTTTTCAGTTTTCTTAATTTGTCTTATATTTAATGTCTAGCATTTTCAGTTGTATTTCATGAGAGGAGTAGAAAAAATTTCCTTGACACAGTTATAATGAAGACAGTGGGAAAAAAATAAGAATCAAATTATATCATGTACAAGTACAAATTCTCAATGATCCCTGGCCCTTAATTTTTTTATTTGAGGCAGGATTTCTCTATGTAGTTCAGGCTAGCCATGTACTCATCCTGCAGCCCAGGCTGGCTTCAGACTCACAGCAATTGTCCTGTCTCTGCCTCCCAAGTGCTGGGATTACAGGCGTGAGCCACCATGCCCGGCTCCGTAGACACTGACAATACTCAATACATGGTGCATGGAGATGATCTTTGGCTTCAAGGATCTAACAGTACAGTAGGGAACATATTTTTATTTTTTTTTGAGACAGGGTCTCTCTTTGTAGTTCAGGCTGGCCCTGAGCTCAGCCTCAAGCTCAGTAATCCTTCTGCCTCTGCCTCCCAAGTGTTGGGATTAGAGGTGTGAGCTAACACTTCCAGCACTGTGGTATGTGGTACTGATTGCTGGTGGGCGTGAGTCATCAAGCCTGGCATTGTTGTATGTGGTTACCAGGGATCAAACCCGGGCCCTTGAGATTGCAAGGTTGGCACCAGAACCACTGAGCTAAATCCCTGGCCCAAGGGAACAGATATTTTTCTAAACATGGCAATGAAATTTACAAATCTCATGGCTTGTGACAAGAATAAAATTTTCTGTTTAAAGATTTTCAGAAAAGTCAAACATTCCAAGTGAAAGAAAATTGTTATATAAAGAGAAAGAAAGATAACTCATACTGTAAATTGCTCAGGAATAGCAGGATAAAAGAAAGTTTCTAGACTTATGGCCTGGAGATTTAGCTCAGTGGTTCCAGAGCCTGCCTAGCAAGTGCAAGGTCTTGAGTTCAATCCCTGGTACCACATACCACAATGCCGGGTGTGGAGACTCACATCCACCAGCAATCAGTACCACATACCACAGTGCCAAGTGGCTCATGTTTATAATCCCAGCACTGGGGAAGCAGAGGCAAAAGGATTGCTGTGAGTTTGTGGCTAGCCTGGGCTACATAGTGAGCTCAGGGCCAGCCTGGACTACAAAAGCAAGACCTTGTCTCAAGAAAAAAAAAAAAAAAGATTCTAGACTTCATTATTAGTGAAATAGATTATCGGTAAGAACAAAGTCAGCAATAACTACTTGAAAAAATAATAGACTAACAACGATAATGGCAATTATAACCATGTTGATGATAAATGTACATTATTAGTTGCGTTTTACTTTTCCTTGTTCTTTTTTTTTTGTTTTTTTTGGTTGATACTGGGGGTTGAACCTAGGGTTTCACGTAAGCTACACTCCTAGTGCTTTTAAAATCATTTTTCTTTTGAGACGTGCTTTCAGTGCGTTCCCCGGGCTGCTTTAAGCTCTTGGGCTCAGGTGGTCCTACTGCCTCAACCAGTGCAATAGGCCATGACCTGTGCTTTCTTGGGATTCAGTTTGCTTTTTCAAAAAGAAAAATAAGGAAAGTACGAGTTTTCTAGAATGCTGACAGTTTTTGAATGTGGACTCAAAGCTAGGTACTTTCTATTGTTCCCCATAATTACCTGTGCTTCCATATGAGGAAGACAAAGAAATGTCAGTGCAGCTGAGTTTGTGTGTGGGAGTTGAGAAAGATAAAAGTAAGATTTTGCAGAACATATACTATTTTTCTAAATAGACTTGGAAAAATTGGCGTAGAACTGCATAACTTTCTATTAGGCAGAGCATATTACATCCAGTCCACAGCTATGTAAATACAAAGCAAATGGTTAGTACCTGACCAAAAATTTTTCAGTCCCACAGATGCTTTGACTTTGAGGACAAACTACATATAAATCCACTGTTTACTCCCTTTGTTCCAGTACTTCCCAGACTTCTTTTCAACATCAAGCACTACCTCTCGGTGATAAGAATGCTGGTCCCAAAAGGACTATCCTGGAAGTCCACAGAAGGTGTGATTTCAGCGTGCTACCCCATCCTTCCCTCCTGTGAGCTCCTGAGACCAACGGGGCTTCTGTTGAGCCTGGACAGCACAAAGTCAGAATCCTGACCTGAACTTTTTAGTCCTCTTCTGGACCTATTGGCCCACAAATTTCCTCATCCTCAAAGTTTTTCACTGAAGTACCCAATTAGTCCCCAGTGCCCTGGATCCTTACCCAGACACTCAGGCAAATGTCTTTGAAGTACAAACAAACTACACAGAAAGAAACTCAAATGTGAGACCACATTCCTTATTTCATGGTTGCCAAAAACCAAGCACTCCAAGGCCTCCCCCTGAGTTAAACAAGGGAGAGAGGGATGCCAAGAGCCAAGCTCTCCAAATAAATTACAGACCTTCAGAAATTCCTGTTATTGTGCAAAATGAACAAAAGCTTAAATGAGGTAATGATGGAGCAAATCCAAACAAGGCTCACAGCTGAGTAAGGGGAAGAAGGGAGAGAGGAGAGAAAGAGTATGTGGGAAAAGACAGTTCTAATCAAGAGCTGCTGATGCTTCCTGACAAGGTGCGTTGTTTATTTATTTTTTTTGAGACAGGGTCTCGCTTTGTGGTTCAGGCTGGCCCTGAGCTCAGCCTCCAACTCACATCACAGCAATCCTCCTGCCTCTGCCTCCCAAGTGCTGGGATTACAGGCGTGAGCCACCATGCCCAGCACTGTGGTATGTGGTGCTGGTTGCTGCTGGGAGTGAGTCTCCAAGCCCAGTATGGTATGTGGATACTGGGGATCGAACCTGGGTCCTTGCGCTTGCAAGACAGGCGCCGGAACCAGTGAGCCAAATCCTCGGCCCTGAGGTGCGTTATTTAATATATGCTCAACAAATAGGATTAAGAAACCTCATTGTTAGGTCTAGCTATCCATCTGCTATACTCAGTGCTAAGAGGAGAGAACAGGACTGTGAACTGAAGAATATATTACTAGAAAACTTCCCCTCCTTCTGTCACATCTGTACATTCCTCAGAGTTCCCAGAACTCGGTGAAGAGTCTAAATAGAGTCGAGACAAGTGAGAGTGATCAGAATGGTACTAGTTGGGCAGATGGTGGGTGTGGGGTGTGCGATAGATGGCTCTGGACTGTGATGGGAGTATGCTGACACACCCGGCCGGGTGCCCAGTGCTCATCAGTTAGGGGACCGAAAGCATCAGTGAACATATATAGAAGGAAGTAATGGAGAGTACTTCTGAGGGCAGCTGAGAAGATCCAGAAGGAAAAAAGGCAACATTCTGGGGTCTGAGCATCAGAGCCATGACCTGCATTTCCTGTGTGGCTGACAGAGTGATCTACCACTGGGCTTCATTTTATTTTTGGTACCAGGGGTTGAACTCAAGATCTTGTGCTTGTCAGGCAGGGAGCACTGAGCTACATCCCCGGCCTCTCACTGAGTGTCATTTATTAGCTATTTGCCATGCAGGACCCAAAGGGAAGTTGTCTGTCCAGTGAACAGATGAAACACTTACTCAGGGAAGATGGTTCCAAATATTTCTCCTTGCTTGATTTTTTAAATTGTTCCATTCCTTTCTCATTTTTCCTTCTTTTTCTCTCTCCTCTTCCTCTTCCTTCTTGCACCTCATGCTTGAGATCAAACTCAGGGTCTCATCCATGCTAAAGAAGTAGCATGAACTACACCTGTAGCCCTTTTTTCCATTTTCTGCCAAACATGTTGCAAAGTTCCTTGTTCTACTTTTTAGTTTCTCTAAACCCATTTACTTTGATAGCTGCTCATCACCCATTCATTGTGCCTAGAGCTATGCTCCAGATTTGTGGTAATCCTTTGTTTAAAAAGTCTAAAATCACTTTCATATATTTATGCTGGCACTTGATCCTTTTAGTATTTTTAATAAAAAATGTAGGATTTTTTTTCCCTGCTGTAGCACAACAGTACTTTCCCAACCATTCAACATTGACACAAATTCCATTTTTCTACTTACACACTTTTCCCCAACACATGCTAATTTTGATGGGCTACTTCCTTTTTGGTGGGAGAGAATGCTAGAAATTGAACCCAAGGGTGAGCTCCATTGCCAGCCCTATGCAACAAACGCTGGTGAGAAAACTGGATATCTGTTTGCAGAAGACTGAAATTGGGGCCATATCTCTCAAAACATACTAAACTAAGATAAAAATGGATCAAAGCTCTAAATATTAAGACGGAAACACTGAACCTACTAGAAGATTAAATAGATAATATGTTTGAAATTGTAATTATAGGAAAGGATTTTCTAAACAGAACCCAAATTGTACAAGAAATAACATCAGAATCAACAAATGAAATTACGTCAAGTTAAAAAGCTCCTGTGCAGAAAAAAAAAAATAGTAGAGGGAAAAAACAACCTCCAGAATGGAAAAATAATTTTTCCAGCTATCCTCAGACACAGAACTAATATCTAGCATACATAATAAACAGTAACAACAAATTAGCCACCTAAAATAAAAAGCTCAATTGACAAAGAAGCAGATGAAATTAATAAATATTGTTTAGAAGGACAAATGACAAACAGATAATGGAAAAATGTTCAACATCTTTGGCCATTGAAGAAATGCAAATTAAAGCAATGCTAGGATTCCATGTTACACCAGAAAATGTGGCACTCCTCAAGAGGTCTAAAAATAACAAATGGTGACATGGCTGCTGTGAAGGAGACTCTCCTACATTGTTGGTAAGAAATGTAAAGTAGTACAAGCACTACAGAAATCAGCATAGATTCTTAAAGAACTAAAATTAGAAATTCCATATGATCCGTCTGTTCCTCTCCTAGGTAACTTCCCCAAAGAGCTAAACACATCATGCTACAGTGATCCATGCATACCAGTATTTATGGCAGCATAATTCATAACAGCTAATTTGGGGAAGATACCTGCATACCCATCAACAGATAAACGGATAAATAAAATGTGGTATTTAAGCAGAGTGAGACACTAATTGGCTATAAAGAAGGACAAATTTCAGACATTTGTGGGCAAATGGATACACTTGGAAAGTATGTTGAGTGAAATGAATCAGACACACAAGCTGAAGTGGTACGTTCTGTCATTTGAGTAGGGTACGTTACAGAGAAAGTGGATAAGGAAGTAAATGATGGACAGAAGGAACAAGTGGGACAGATCTCTTGGAAATAGGAAAGGTCCAGAGCTCTGAGGGCAAGGAGAGAGGTGAAGGGGGAGGAAACATAAGCAGCATTAAGATA
>PVIR01043633.1:0-11635 GCA_004026965.1 Petromus typicus
GGTAACCACATAACAATACTGGGTGTGGAGACCCACACCCAGCAGCAACCAGTACCACATACCACAGTGCCGGGCGTGGTGGCTCACGCCTGTAATCCCAGCACTCGGGAGGCAGAGGCAGGAGGATTGTGATGTGAGTTTGAGGCTGAGCTCAGGGCCAGCCTGAACCACAAAGAGAGACCCTGTCTCCAAAAACCTATAAAAAAAAAAAAATTTATTCTGGGGCTGGGGAGTTAGCTCAGTGATTCCAACACCTGTCTTGCAAGCACAAGGGCCTGGGTTCAATTCCCGGGTAACCACATACCATACTGGGTGTGGAGACTCATGCCCAGCAGCAATCAGTACCACATACCACAGTGCCACGTGTGGTGGCTCACATCTATAACTCCAGCACTTAGGAGGCAGAGGAGGGAGGATTGTTGTGATGTGAGTTTGAGGCTGAACTCAGGGCCAGCCTTAACTACAAAGTGAGACCCTGTCTCAAAAAAACTTAAAAAAAAAATTATTCTGGAACTTAGACACCAGGTCATATTTATATAGTAGTAAGGAAAAGAATGTTGTGAATAGACTTGTTGCTCCCATCTCCCAAACTGACAGGGCTTTGGCATTCAGTAATTGGTTTGCAAGTTTCTAATTGATGTTACATTTGTTAACATAGCACAAGTTGACTACCATAGTAACTGTGTACAGAAACAAAGCAGAAATTCCAAACAAAGTGTTACGATTTTTTTTGAGACAAGGTCTTACTTTGTAGTTCAGGCTGGCCCTGAGATCAGCCTCAAACTCATATCACAGCAATCCTCCTGCCTCTGCCTTCCAAGTGCTGGGATTACAGGCATGAGCCACCACTCCTGGCACTGTGGTATGTGGTACTGATTGCTGCTGGGTGTGAGTCTCCACACCCAGTATGGTATATGGTTACTGGGGATCAAACCTGGGCCCTTGCGCTTGCAAGACAGGTGCCAAAATCACTGAGCTAAATCCCTGGCCCCAAGTGTTACAATTTTCAAACAGAGGTATAAGGTATAATTTTGAATTTTAGAAAAGCTTACACTGACCTTTTTATGGTAAGGAAAACAAACTGGTACTAATGATGTCAACATTTACCTTTTTACCCTACTATCTCCCTACCAAGTATATATATAAAAGAATGAAAATAATCATATCCCAGTGACATGTGAACCCATGCTTATAACAGCTCAGTCCATGATAGCTAAATTTTGGACAAGTAATTGTCATGTGTAAAGACTGCCTTGGGTCTGAAAACTGAAGAAAATATTGTTTTGTTTCGGAGTTGTATTGGTATTTTCACTGCAGTTTATACAGGAATTTAGTTTTGATTTCTTTTAGGCTTCACAAACAAGGACTTAGCTGATGTAAAAATGTTGATGTTTATTCTAAATGCAGAATGTGTATTAGGAATTTAATATTTTCATTGATATTTTGTTTGTATTAACAAAACATTGTGTAATTAATGAGAACCTTCTGAAAATATAGCCCAATATTGAAAATAGCCCAAATGCCTATCAGCTGGTGACTGGATAAAAAGGGTTTTTTAAAATATATATATATATATATATATATATATATATATATATATATATATATATATATATATATATATAAAATGGAGTATTATTCAGCCATAAAAACTCATAAATTTGAGTCATTTATACTCAAATGGAAGTATTTTGTGCACATACACGTAAGTGAAATAAATCAAAGGCAGATATGCAAATACCATATCATTTCTCTGATATAAAAAACTGAAGGTGTAAATGAGTTCTGAAATGTATGATAGGCATTGAAAACTAGAAGAAAATGTTCAAAAGGAAAAAGAAAAGGGGGGTAGGCCAAATTAAAGAAAGAAGAAGAAAAAAAATATCTCATGGTAAAAAAGGAAACTGGGCTTGTGCATATAGGAGAGTGGGGGTTTAGGGAGGGTAGGGGAATGGGAAAAATAAGAATCAAGATGGTCATATACACATATACATATACACGTACAAATTTTCAATGTTGAACCTGATCATAATATAAAATATACCAAAAAAATCAATTTAAAAATCAACATTACACCACAGTGTAAATAGTGATAGGTAAACTGACAAAAGTGGAAGCCAGAGATAGAAACTTTCTACAACAGGACCAAAGGCAAAATAGATGTTATTGATGAGTTATGCTCCAAATATTATGTCACTTGAAACACAAAGCATTGGACAATGATTGTTTTTCACTTCTTAAACATGTGCTGCATAAATAGTTGAAAGATAAAAAAGAAAGTAACATGTAAAAATGCCATGGAGAAATTTCCTTAGAGAATTAGGATTGGAATTAATGAGAGATCTCTTACAGCAGAGGAAAAATATTTCTGCACAGAAAACTACATTAAAAAATGGTGGAGGACAATGATGAAGTGGCAGATAAATATGCAGGTGAAGCAACAAATGCAAGTGTATTATGACAATAAGAAAAACAAAAAGACATCAACTGTGGCCAATATGAAATGGCAGGGAAATAAAAAATATATGCCATCAGTATAAACAATACTTGCAAATGCATTGTGCAGTGTTTATGGTGAAGACTGCCTGGAGTGTTACAGTTGAAGCAAAAATTATTTCTATTACTTTTGTTTGTATTTACATAGCAGTTCCCATAGGTTTTTATTTCTGATATTGTCCCTACGGTGTATTAAGCAAGAAAAAAGTTGATATGAAAATGTTTATGTTTAATCTAAGCATTTATCATACATTTGACCTTTTATTTTTTTACTACCTCATTTTAACAGGAAGTTGAAGTGGGGTGACAAGAATGGCCTGCCACCTAGAAATGGAAAGCTAAGCATGTGTGATGTCAGTGTCAGAGAGGTGTGCATGGAACAAGTAGTTGTCATGTGTAAAGACTGCCTTGGGTCTGAAAACTGAAGAAAATATTGTTCTGTTTTAGACTTATATTGGTATTTTCACTGTAGCTCATATAGGAATTTAGTTTTGATTTGTTTTAGGTTTCACAAACAAGGACACAGCTGATGTGAAAATGTTAATGTTTATTCTAAATGCAGAATGCATATTAGGAGTTTAATATTTTCATTGATATTTTGTTTGTATTAACTAAACATTGCATAATTAAAGAGAACCTTATTACCAAACAGCAAGACCAGTGAGTGAGATGTCAAGCATGTCCACAAAAAGGCCAGGGAAGTAAAATACATGTGCCATCAGTGTGACCACGGTGTACTGAATATGCTGTTTTCATGTTGGAGGACTGCCTTTGGTGTGAAAACCAAAGTAAAGGTTTTCTTTTTCAGAGTGTTGTTCATAGTTTCTTTGTAATTAATGTAGAGATTTATTTCTGTTGAGCTTTTCAGACTTTTTATGCCAAAAAAGTAGTTGATGTTGAAAATTTTGATGTCTTATAAACCAAAAATAGGAGCAATGCAATATTGTGTGATCTTCTTTTTTATTAAATACTCACAGAAATATTACTATTCATCAGTAGAAATAATGTGCTTCGACAAAACTTGCATTTTTGTCATCATGACAGTATCAGTTGAGGGAGCTGAATTTGGGGTCCCAGTAGCCAGTTGCTGCAGATACTTCCATTCTCGGATGCTATTCTGACAACCTCAGCCTTGAAGATCATCCATGTTCATGTACGCACGAGTTTACTGGTTAGGATGTTACTAACCTTCCCCTATTTTTCTGCCATAGACAGAAATTGTTGAAACAGTTAAAACATCAAGGTAAGAAACAAACAGAAACAAACAACAGAATAAAAGGAAGATAATACTTAGCCTAATACTAATTCTATTGAGTTTCTCTACAGTAAGATGCCTGGCTTAGGTCTTGTTTTGTACCTATCTGTTCCTTGTAAGCTGGAAAAACTTTCAGCTATGTCCACGTTCTCCATGCCTGGAGTGACCACCTGCCTTGAATTTATCCCATCTCCTTGTTCTTACCCTCAAAGCTCTTACTATGTTATGTTTTTATTGAATTATAACAACAGTTCATCTCAGATATTTAATAAACAATGAGTTTTGACAGCCATTCACCATGCCTTAGCTACAAAATAGTACCTAGAATAGATCAAACCTAAAAAAGTACAGAAAAATCTAGAGAAAGAGAGAGTAGAATAATGTTCATCAGCAGTTGGGAAGGAAGAGTGCAGGGTAGATAGGAAATAATGGCCAATGAACAAGAAGTTACAGTTCTATAACAAGTATAGTTTAGGCTTGTATTTGTACAAAAGATAAACTGAAGTAGACATGAATTGATTGAACATTGTAAAATAACACAAAATATTTTTAAAATATTCTCAGTACAAAGATATAATCTATGTTGAATGGTGAATGACACCAGTTTGATTATTACACAATTGTGCATGTATCTAAACATATTTTTCCCCCTAGAAGTACAGACAATTATGTCAATCATAAATACATTTTTGTAGTTTTTTAAAATTGAAATCTTTATTTCTACATTACATATACACATCATGATTGCATTCAAAAATAAAAATTTGTATCAGTATATGAAACAACTTAATTCTCATTTTTTCTCATAGCCCTACCCACCCTACCACACCCTAATATACAAAACTTCGTTTGCATTTTTTTTGTTATAATCTCATTATTTTCCCCCTTCACCCCATTTTGCTTTGAGTATTTTCTATTTCACAATATATAACATACATTTTAGAACTCATTTACATGTTTATTTTCTCATACCAGAGAAAAGATACAATATTTATACATCTGTGACCTATTAATTTCACTTATGAGGATGTCCTCAAGGTACGTCCATTTAAGTATAAATGAATCAAACTTATCATTTTTATGGCAGAGTAATACTCCATTGTGCAGAAGAACCACGACTTTTTTATCCAGTCTCCAATTTATGGACATTTGGCTTGTCTCCAAGATTTAGCAATCACAAACTAAGCTACTATAAACATGGGTGCTGATATGTCACTATGGTATGAATCTTTTAATTCTTGTGTGTATATACCTAGCGGAGTGATGGCCAGGTCAAATGGAACCTCCAATCCTAGCTTTATGAGGAATCTCCAAACTGATCTCCACAGGGGCTGTACAAGTCTACATTCCCACCAACACTGGAGAAGCATTCCTTCTTTTCTACAGCCTCACCAACATTTGTTGCTGGCTAATTCTGAATTGGCAGCCATTCTTTGTGGAGTGAGATGAAGTCTTAATGTTGTTTTCATTTGCATCTCTCAAATGACTAGTGATATTGAATATTTCTTCATATGCTTCTTAGCTGCTTTTATTTTTTCCTCTGAAAACTGTCTGTTCATTTTAGATGCCCATTTTTGAAGTGAGTCTTTAAATTTGGGTGGATTGATTTTTTGAAGCCCTTTATATATTCTAGATAGTAGCCCTTTCTCTGAGAGGCGGCTGGTAAAGATTCTTTCCCATATTGTTGGTTGCCTTTTTACTTTGCTGGTGATTTTTTTTTTTCTGTGCAGAAACCTCTCAATAGATGATATCCCATTTATTGATTTCTTCTACCAGTTCTTGTGCTATGGAGGATTTGTTGATGAAGTATTTCCCCAAAACTATGCCTTCGAGAGTTTTACCCAACCTTTTTTGTAGCAGGTTTAATGTGTCTGTTTTAATATCACTAATCCATTGATCCCTAATCCCTAATCCACTTTGATTTTATTTTAGTATATGGTGAAAGAGCTAGGTGTAGCTTTAGTCTTTGGCAGGATAAAGTCCAGTTTTCCCAGCACCATTTGTTAAAGAGACTATCCTTCCTCCATTGAGGGTATTTGGCTCCTTTGTCAAAAATGACATACCTTAGTGTTTCTGGAGTTGTTTCTAGATATTCTAATCTACTGCACTGGTCCTCAGGTCTGTTGCTTTGCCAGTACCATGCTGTTTTTATCACAGTGGCTTTGTAGTACAGTTTCAAGCAGTGGAAATGCAAAGAATAACAAACACATACTTTGAAAATTTGTATTCCAGTATAATAGAAAATGTAGGAGAAATGGATAAATTCCTAGATATATACAAACTTCCAAAGTTGAATGGAGAGGATGTAAAAATGTTAAACATCCCAATATCAATCTGTGAAATTGAAAATGTAATAAAAAAAACCTACAAAAAAAAAAGCCTCAGGCCTGATGGTTTCACCGCTGAATTTTATAAAACTTTTAGAGAAGAGTTAACACCACTACTCCTCAAACTCTTTAATGAAATCAAAAGAGAAGTTGCACTACCAAATTTGTTTCTGGAAGCAACCATTACCTTGATCCCAAAAGCAGAGAAAGACCCAACCAAAAGAGAATTACAGGGAAATCTCCCTAATGGACATTGATGCAAAAATCTTCAATAAGATACTAGCAAACAGAATATAGAGAGTCATCAAGAAGATCATACACCCTGACCAAGTTGAATTCATACCAGGTATGCAGGGATATTCAACATACGTAAATAAAAAAATGTAGTGCACTACATTAACAGACTCAAGGATAGAAAAAATATGGTCATCTCAATAGATGTGGAAAAAGTGTTTGACAAAATCCAGCACCCATTTATGATCAAAACCCTGCAGAAAATTGGAATAGATGGTCTGTATCTCAAACTAATAAAAGTTATTTATGAGAAACCAACAGCCAGCATCACCCTAAATCGTCAAAAACTGAAACCTTTCCCACTAAGGACAGGTACAAGACAAGGATTTCCACTTTCACCACTTCTGTTCAATATTGTGCTGGAAACATTAGCCATAACAATTAGGCAAGACAAAGAAATAAAAGGAATAAATATAGGAAATGAAGAAGTTAAACTGTCATTATTTGCTTATGACATGATACTCTATCTAGGGGATCCTAAAAACTCAACCAAGTGTCTGCTAGACCTAATTGCCAAATTTAGTAGTGTAGCTGGATATAAGGTTAATGCTCAAAAATCATTAGCCTTCATATACACAAACAACAGATTCACTGAGCAAGAAATTGGAGAATCAATCCTCTTCACAGTAGCAGCCAAAAAAAAAGAAATATCTAGGAAGTAATCTAACAAAAGAGATGAAAGACCTTACTCTGAAAATTGCAGCACTCTGAAAAAGGAGACAGAAGAAGATACCAGAAAATGGAAAGACATCTCTTGTTCCTGGGTTCGAAGGATCAATATCGTCAAAATGGCTATACTCTCACAACTATTATACAGATTCAACGCAATCCCAATTGCACTCCCAATGACATATTTCACAGATCTAGAGAAAATAATTCAGAAATTCATCTGGAATCATAAATACATTTTTAGGAAAGAAAATTGACAGAATTTCTAAGCAACAATAGAATATTTCCATCCTACTGAAAAGTTTTTTCAGTCTCTTCCTATCTGTGGTAAATTTTATTCTTTTACAGATATTTATCATTACAGATATTGTCTTAATAAATATAGTATAATATGTCATATACATTTTATTATGCCAGTGGAGCTTTTTCTCTTTAACATAATGTTCTTATGTTTATATATTTGAAGAAGATATAATTTTTTAAACTTCCATGATGTGTTCAATTATGACTGTAATTTATTTATTCATTAACTAATCAGAAAACAGTTTGTTCCTTTTTAGTCAAGAATATACTGTTATTGGGCCGGGGATATAGCTCAGTGGTTCCGGGGCCTTTCTTGCAGGCGCAAGGACCCAGGTTCAATCCCCGGTAACCACATAACAATACTGGGTGTAGAGACTCACCCCAGCGCCAACCAGTACCACATACCAGTGCCAGGCGTGGTGGCTCACGCCTGTAATCCCAGCACTCGGGAGACAGAGGCAGGAGGATTGCTGTGATGTGAGTTTGAGGCTGAGCTCAAGGCCAGCCTGAACCACAAAGTGAGACCCTGTCTCAAAAAACCTTAAAAAAAAAAAAAAAAAGAATATACTGTTATTATTAAACTTGTTAGAAAAATTCCCAGATCCATCTCTTTGTATCTTTATATTTGCGCTTATACTGCATGAATCCTTGGGAGTATAATTGTATCACAAATTAGTTTCGGTTTTAATACTATAAAAAATTGAGCAAATTTTTTTAAGCTATGTAGACAATTTGCATCATTTATACTTCCTTTGGCAGTTTTATCAAAATTTCAAACATTCCATGTGCTTAGAAATATTTCTTATAATTTACTGAAATTACGTCTCTTCTAGATGAGGTAAAGTGAAAAACATAATTGTGATTATAAGTTTGTGTGGATACAGATGATGTTATCTTTTTCGAGTGTATACTTTGGGACTATCTATTTAGCTCACTTTGTGAGGAGTTCATGTAATCACATAGTCTGTTAATTAATGTCTGTGATTTACTATTAATTGTATATATTCATTATGTATACTGGATAAAATACTTTTTTTCTAAATATTGCTGCAAATATTTAAACTTAGTAGCTTCTTTCCAATCTGGTGATGGAATCCAAGGACTCCTGGGCTCAAGTGTTCCCTCCACCAGTGAGCTGTGACTCAGTCTCTATTTACATTTCTCTTTGTACCTTTTGATGAGCAAAATAATTTCTAATTGTAATGGAATATAATTAAACTTTTTATCTCTGGTTTATATTTGTTGTATTTTATCCATAAAATTCTTGTTTTTTTACAAAATTATACTTTTCTACTTTGCTATGTAGAAGCTTCATGAATTTGGCTTTTATTTTCCATTTGGAGATTCACTTTGGAGTAGTTCTGGTGTATGATGCAGAAAAGTGTCAACATTTATATGAAAATAAACAAACATATACTTTTCTGGAACTTTGTAAATATATTTTCTTCTTCCCTACTGGGTCACTTTGGTTGATCAGTTGGTAATGAATTGTCTCTACATTTTTTCAGATTCGAAGCAGCCCATGTATAATTTTTATTTTGATTTGTGTTTGATTTTCTTTGAATAAAATGATGCATTTGAAATTCTTTATTATTTTAGTGTGTGTGTTGTACTGTCCTTTTTTATTAAATAAATATTTATTCATTGTATGGATATGTTAGTTCTTTTAATTATCAAATTGAATGTATTTGTTTTCAGATTTAGGTAAATTTTAGTAAAGCCCATGTTTTTGTACAGGTAGCTGAGTAAGGTTAAGTAACTACAGGAGAATGTTCTTTTACCTTTAATAACAAACCGTTTAACTGCCTTGGAAAATAGTTATATTGTTGGGGATGGTGGCTCACACCTGTAATCCCAGCACTCAGGAGAAAGAGGCAGGAGGATTTCTGAGTTCAAGGCTTGCCTGGACTATGTGGTGAGTTCAGGGTCAGAGAGATCCTGTCTCAAAATTAAATAAATAAATATAAAAATAGTTGTGTTATTTAACAATAAAATAGAAGTATATAAAAATTCTATTTGTTCTGTGTCTGTACTGCTTCTTGATATCTTCACTGCTTTGGATAAACTGTACTGTCACTGGGAGAATTTTTTATACAATACATTCAGTATGTTGTTTTCTCACATAGCATAACTTGTCTTAGCATCTAGTTCTAATGGGCTGTCATAAATGAAAAGTTGTTTTTTGATGAGTACCAACTATAATTTATTCTTTCCTGGCTTGTGTTTTTTGTTGTTGTTGTTGTTGTTGTTGTTGTTGGTAAATGTAAGAGCTATTTGCTTAGCCTAAATGTTGGCTATCTTTTTAGTAATTTTCTTTGAAATTTTTTTTATATTGATACAGCATTAAAGTAAACCTAGATATTTCACTATATTTGAAACATTATTAAAGGGCTATATTATTGTAATTTTGGAGGTTGCGTGAGCATTTTTAGTATGTCTATGTGTGTTGATTCCCATTTGGTTATAGTATTTCCTGTCATCTTGCTTGAGTTACACATTCATCCTTTAAAAACATGCTTTTTTCTTTCACTTTCTTCTTTTCTCTCCCCAGTCCTCTGTTACCTTTTTTTGCTTGCTTCCTTCATTTCTTCCTTCTTCCCCTCCTTTCTCCTTCTTTGCTTCCTTCTCTAGCTGTCTCTCTGCTTCTCTTTGTCTCTGTTTCTCTGTCTCCATCTACCTCTCTGTCTCTCTCTTTTTTTCTTTATTTATAATCTTTATTGGTACATTACATATATGCATCATGATTGTACTCCATAATGGGAATTTGTACCAGTATAAGACACAACTTAATTCTCATTTTTACCCATATCCCTACCCACTCTACCGCTCCCGCATATACATAATTTTTTTTCCTTACTTTTTTGTTATAATCCCATTATTTTTTCCCCTTCATCCTATATTACTTTGAGCATTTTCTATTTCAAAATATACAACATACAATTCTAGGACTCATTTACATCTTTATTTTCTCATACCAGAGAAAAGATGCAATATGTACCTATATGTGACCTATTTATTTCACTCATGACAATATCCTCAAGGTATTTCCATTTAAATATAAATGATTCAAAATCATTATTTTTATGGCAGGATAATACTCCATTCTGTAGAAGAACCACAGCTTTTTTATCCAGTCACCAGTTGATGGACACTTGGGTTGTTTCCAAGATGTAGAAATCACAAATTGGGCTGCTATAAACATGGGTGCACATATGACACTGTGATACGAGTCTTTTAATTCTTCTGTGTATTTACCTAGCACGGAATGGCCTGGTAAAATTGGACCTCCAATCCTAGCTTTTTGAGGAATCTCCAAACTTATCTCCACAGGGATTGTAAGAGTATACAGTCCCACCGACAGTGGAGAAGGGTTCCTTCTGCTCTGCAGCCTCACCAACATTTGATTCTGGCTAATTCTGAATTGGCAACCATTGTATGTGGAGTGAGATGAAATCTCAGTGTTGTTTTCATCTGCATCTCTCAAATGACTAATGATGTTGAGCATTTCTTCATATGCTTCTTGGTGCTCTTACTTCTTCCTCTGAAAAATATCTGTTCATTTCAGATGCCCATTTTTGAATTGGGTCGTTAAATTTGGATAGGCTGATTTTTTGAGGCCCTTTATATATTCTATATAGTAGTTCTTTGTTTGAGGAACAGCTGGTAAAAATTTTTTCCCACATTGTTGGTTGCCTTATTGCTCTGTTGGTCGTTTCCTTTCCTGTGCAGAAGCTTTTTAAAAGAATGAGGTCCCATTTGTTGATTTCCTCAGCCAATTCATGTGCTATAGAAGTTTTGTTCATGAAATCTTTCCCTAAGCCAATGTCTTCAAAAGTTTTACCTAACATTTTTTTCACAGGTTTAGATTGTTTGTTTTAATATTTAGGTCTCTTATCAACTTTGATTTTAGCTTGGTACACAGTGAAAGAGTTAGATCTAGTTTTAGTCTTTGGCAAGTTAAAGCCCAGTTTTTCTAGCACCATTTGTTAAAGAGGCTATCTTTCCTTCATTGAGGATTTTTGGTTCCTTTGTCAAAGATGAGGTGGCTCAGTGTATCTAGAGTAGTTTCTGGATCTTCTAGTCTACTCCATTGATCCTCGGGTCTGTTACTTTGCCAGTACCATACCATTTTAATCATGGTGGCTTTATAGTCAAGTTTCAGGTTCAGAGTTGTAATATCCCCCCACTATGTCCCTGTTGTTCAGAATTGCTTTGGGTATTCTAGGTCTTTTGTGGTTCCAGATGAACGTTTGGATTTTTTTCTCTAGATCTGTGAAATATGCTGTTGGGA
>PVIR01043634.1:0-11633 GCA_004026965.1 Petromus typicus
GGTGAGGCCTAATGAGAGGGAATTAGGTCTTTAAGGACTTTTTTTGCATGTGTGTGTGAGACAGGGTCTCACTTTTGCAGTTCAGGCTGGCTATGAGCACACTATGTAGCCCAGGCAAACCTCAAACTCATGGCATTCTCCTGCCTCTGACTCCCAAGTGCTGGGATTACAGGCATGAGCCACCAACCCCAGCACTGTGGTGTGTGGTTCCTGGGGATTGAACTAGGGACCTTGTGTTTGCAAAGCAGGCACCAGAATCACTGAGCTAAATCCCCAGCCCCAAGGCCATTTTCTTGAAGTGATCATTGTGAACTTACTACCCTGATCTCTTTCTCCTTGTCTAAAGCCTGCCTTGGGTTTGGTAGTTTTTATGTACTCTCTGCCATCAACTGTAGTTCTTTCAAAGTCTCAAATATATTCCCTCTTGTAGTAAGTGACCAAGAAAAACAACTTCTGCCATGCATACTAAATTTTTCTTCTTGGTTTCTCTCAAGTTATTTTGTCACACTGACAAAGTTTAGTGACACAGAAGATTGAATAGGATCGTTGCTGTGACTATATCTGAGTTGGGATACAAACGTGTATACACGCACACACACACTCACCAGTTTACCAGTTCTTTTTGAATGAGGCTTATATTGGGACTTCTGCTGCAGCACAGAGCAGAGAGTAGAATACCAAAGGGAACAATCTGGTCTCCAAAGGAGTGTAAGAGAACACTACTTACACTGTGCAGGAGTGAGCTATACATGTCCAGTTTTCTGAAGTTCCTGGAACTAATTGGGACTTCCAAGTTGTGGCAGAAGGATTTCTCCTTCAGGGTCTTCTGATAGTCATCTTATGTGGCTGTGGGTAGTCATCTGGAATAGGTCTATGTTTCAAGCCTCTTGCAGTCAAGGCAAATATCTGCCTCGCTCTGCTCTTGAGTCATCTAGGACAGCCTAAACTGTCAAGGCCACAACATAGCCACCCTGTGAGAATCAGCTGCTAGACTGATACTGTCCACATTTCTGAAAAAATGATGGGACTGAAATCACAACTGCTTGCACTTTCAAGGAGTGGAGAGTAGGTGGTGACAGTGTTAACTGTATAGCTCACTGGAGTTTGGGGGTTGCAGGGGTATCAGGAGTAGCCCTGGTCTCCCCCTGATCTCTGTCCTATCAGGTATGGTCCTCTGTATCTCCTAGAGAGGTGGCAGTAGTGCTTGTAGCATGAGTGTGTTGGCTGTCACCCCACCCACAGCTCCTGTTACTGTAGCTTAAGGATGACCACAGAAGCAACCACAGAAGTGGTGAGAACACAGTGGAGTTAGTTTTCAGAGCATGGGATAGGAGGATGATGATGCTCAATGAAATCAAGTTCCTTTGACTGTCAAAAGGAAAACAGCAGGGGCTCTTCTTACTTTGTTCTGTCTCGTGAGGATATGGTCAATTAAAAGTTAAAAGCCAAGTACTGTCGTTTGCACTAGGATGATAGGTTATCTTAGGAATTAGCAAGATCTCACCCATCTCAGTTGCAATAATTTTGTTTCAGAAAGGATCACCAGTGTACTCTGCTTCACAGAAAATTTTTAGTCTAGGATTTGTTTTTCAGTTAGACAAGTATTCAGGCTGCTGCAGCCATAATCCAAGAAAGCCCAGATCATCCTCATCCACATGATGTTCTTTTGCAGACATTTAAAATCCAAGCATTGTCAGGTTAAGTGGAATTCTAGTAAGATTTCAGAGGAAATCCTGGGGGATTTGGTAGCATATGGCACTGTCAATATCCCTGCAAGCAGCCTGCAGAAGGCAGACAGTGAAGCTGTGAGAGCGTCCTTGAAGCTCTGGCAGAGATCCAAAGTAGGTAGAGATGCCAAGAAAGTGGAACACCCCCTGGGGAAAACAATAGAGACCAAGAAGAACCAACCCAAAAAAGAGGCCCTGTGGGCTTCATCAGACACAGACATGGGGCTGTTGCTATATGAGCCTACAAGGATCCATATCATCCCAACATACACCCAGTGAGCAGCATGAAGCTACAGGATATAATATTTGCCATTACATTTTGGTCTTAATTCCTCTTTGCTCTTTGACTGTTCATCCCTTTTAAAATGAGAATGTTTACCTGTTTCACTGCATCTTGGAAATACAACTTTCTTTTTTTTTACAGAGTATCATAGATAATGTAACTGACAAATTGGATTTTGCTAGTGTCCAAAAGAGCCAGTAACTCAAGAGACTGTTCTAATAGGGGAAAAAGTTTCATTTAGCAGCAGTCTGGCATGTCAGAAGATGAATGGTTAGTGTATTTTTCCTAGTGCCAAAAAGAGCAAGTTGATACAGCATCTTTCATAGAAAAGTCATCCCAGTCTGCATTTGGGCCCCCAGATAGCTCATTAGTCCTTGCACACTGCCTGTTCTGGAATGTGGACTATGAGCATGTGCTGGTCTGAGGGTCAGCAAGTCAGTCAGGATCTATCAATTTAGAACAAAGCTATAGTTGTGAGGTTAGTTCTGAAGATTATTGAACCCAGAAACTTTGTACTGAACTACATCCTAGCCATTTTTTAATTTTTAATTTTGGGACAAGGTTTCACTAAATTCCTGAAGCTGGGCTTGAATGTCTGGCTACTGCACCTTTTAACTGGACTCTTTCCCATAGCAAGAAGGGCAAGAGTACAGGGAAACATTTAGTTTAACTCTCCAGTTAGTCCTTATAATATGGAGCAAGGTGCACAGAAAACACAAAGTTGCATTTGTGAATGAAAGGAAAGAAAGGAGAAAAAGCTTTAACATGGTGTAGTGTTGAAAGTTTGCCTTGTGTCAGAGGAACTTTAGACTTAAACTTTTGAGCATTACTGGATCTATTGAGACTTTGAGGACTCTAGATAATGGAATGAATGCATTTTGAGATGTACATAAACATCTGCGGGCCAGAGTCATAATATAACCTGGATTGCAAGTGTTCCCCATAGGCTTTATCTCTTGCTTGTAGGCTTTATCTCTTGTAGGTGATATTGCTCCCCATCCTGTTTCTGTCTCCCCGCCTTATTTCTTTTATTCCTCCTTTTCCCATCCCCTTCCTGACCATAACCAGGCCAGCATTTTTCTTCCATCACATACTTTCTTTCATTATGTATTTTCCTGCCACAAGCAAGGACACAGTTCCAGACAACCATGGACTTGTTAGTGAACCTATGAGCCAATATAAATTTCTCCTCTGTTTAAGCTGTTGGCCTCAGGTATTGTCATGGTGACAGAAAACTTACTACATCTGTGGTCAAAAAGCTGACCACATCTGTGTCAAAAACACAGGATGAGGTTTTATCCTTTGAGCAATATATATGGTGCTTCCAGCTTATAGAAGTCAGGGGTTTCATCTTTGAGAACATGCCAGCATCTATTCAGGTATGGGCACAGATAGGTTCTGAGTCTATTAGCAAGGAATGGCTGCCTGGGCTGACACTGGCTTTATAATGGAGAGATGCTCCTTTTTGGGTATCTTCTCAGTGCTTAATTTGTATTTGTCCATATATTCAAAATATCCCAAATACCTGGTTTTTATGTGGATGGTGTTCTGATAGACACTCTCTTAGACATGTTCTACTTGCTGAAACACCATACTAGACACCCACAACTTAAAGGAAGTGATGATTTTGGCTCACATTTAGTCTATAGTCTGTTGGCAGGACAATATAGCAGAGGGGTATAGTAGAGGAAAACTGCTTGCATCATAGAAGTCAGAAAAAAGAAAGGAAGGGGAGGAGCAGAATAAGAAAATAAAACTCTGAGTCATGCCCATAGTGGAAAGGTAAACTGTGTTTACACAGAGGAAAATGGGAATTTATGTGTTTTAGAAGCATAGCTATTTGTTAAATGGGAGGATATAGAAGCAGGCTTCTAGCTAGGGATTACTTGGGATACATCCAGATTTTTATTTGTATTTACACATGGTATGTTGGAGATAGTCTATGTTTCTTGGACATGGATGTGATTTGTGTTTATATCCATTTGGGCAAATGAATTATACTAGGTTGTTTATAAGATATGAAATTATTGAAAGAATTCTATGTGTGTTTAGGACTACTGGGATATGAAGTCATATGGTTGCATTCTGGAAGAGTGAAAGAATATGTTTTTGGGGGAATGTATTCAGCGAGGAATTGTGTGTGTCCACAGATGTGTGGAAGTTGGGTGGATATATTAATGAGCATACAGACATTATTAGTGTTTTATTTGTATCCTGAAGTTTGGTATGGCCATTCATGCTTTTTGTGAGCACAATTATGGGACTTTATGGGTACAGGTGGCTTAATTCTGTTTATTCTAAAATGAAATCCTTGAAGACTTTCATGATGTTACTTTTATGTGTGGTCCTCACGTCTATGATATGTTCTTACATACTTAATCAATGTACAGTTTTTGTTGTCATGTGTATTTGAGTTCACATGGATTAGGGGTTGTATATTTGAGGGTGAGGGAGGTTTGTGTGTGTGTTTGGAAACAGATTGTCCAGACTGTATATGCATTCTGGAATAAGTATGTCCTTTCAGGATGTATTTTGTGTGGATCTTTTTTGTATGATGCATAAAACAGCTGTTTATACTATTGGTTTCTTAGAGTCAGTGCCTGTTAGGGTTTTTACTGCCCATAGTGGCAGTGTGCTCAGTGTACAAAATTATATTGTAGATGGATATTGTACAGGTACATGCAGTTGTAAAAGTGCAATGGAAATATTAAGGATGGGTGGATTTTTTTTTCAGTAAAATTTATGTGGTAACAGGTGGACTCTGTTCAGCTTTGTAAGTAGCAGTTGTACATGTGTATTTAGGGGTAATGATTTCTGGAGATACACAGCATAGGTTTTATTGTATATTTGGTTTGGCGGTTGAGGATCATACTTTGTGGATATGTGGATTATGTGTGCACATTGGAATTAAAAGACTTGGGTGTGCTTTTGGAATTGGAATGTTTACCCTGGCCAGTGGAATAACACTTTTATTTTACAGGGTCTCATAGTTAATGTAATTGTGAAAGATTTCCTTTTGTTTGGTTGTGAGAGAGCTGTAACTCAGGAGATAAAATGGCAGGAGTACTTTTTAAAAAAATTTAACAAGCTAGCATGTCAGAAAACAAAAGGAAAGCACATGAGTTCATTTTGCTTATTGCCAACAGGCTGGAGTTTATGTAGCATCTTTTGTGTAAATGTTAACTCAGACCTTGGCAGGTTGGCTCCAGGGTAGTTCACAATCCTGAGAAACTGCTTGCACTAGAATGTGGGTTGTGAGTGTTTTACCTGGTTCTTGAGGTCACCAAGTCATCCTGGATCTCACAAAATACTGAGGTTTGGACATCTGCTGATTGAAGGTTTGTGCCTATAGTTATTATCACATCCAGTCTCTCCTCTGAAGTTTTATAATAGCCTTTAAATTTGCCTTTTCTATATCTTGGGGGAGGATGTAAGAAACAGCTAGTGCTGTTCATTAACATTCCCTTTCATACTAATGATAAGGAGCAGAGGTCAGGGAAAAAGAGTGTTGCTCGTGGATTGAAAAAGAAAGACAACAAAAGCTTTTTCACACAGGAATATGGCTTCATTAAGAGTTGGCCTTTCATCTCAGACAGAATATAGTCCTTGGACTTGTGGGCAGTACAGGAACTGATGACACATTTGGGACTCTAGGAGATGGATGAAATGCATTGTGCCTCTGAGTTGTGCATAAATATTTGGGGCCAGATCTTAGGTGTCCCCTCAAAACTCATGTTCCTTAGACTTAGGCCATGTGGGGAGTTGGTGGAAGACTGGCAGGATGTAAGGCCCAGTGAAAGGAAGTACTTGTAGTTGAAATGGAGATCCCTGCATAAATTTTCTCTCTCTGACCCCTCTCTTCTCCCTCCCTTCATCCCCTTCACTCTTTGCCTCCTCTTTTTCCCTCCTCCCTCCCTTTGACTCTGTACCCCACCCTTCCTTCCTGTTTCCCAGCCATGACCAGATAAGCAGGGTTTTTTGTTTTTTTTTTCCAGTTTTTTGAGACAAGGTCTTGCTTTTGTAGTTCAGGCTGGCCCTGAACTCACTATGTAGCTCAGGCTAGCCTCGAACTCTTGGCAATCCTCCTGCCTCTGCCTCCCAAGTTCAGGGATTACGGGTGTGAGCCACTCTGCCCAGCATTATAGTATGTGGTGTCAGAGATCGAACTCAGGACTTTGCTCTTGCCAGGAAGACACCAGAACCACTGAGCTAAAGCCCTGGCCCCAGATAAGCAGCTTTTCTCTGCCACGCACTTTCCACTATGTTACAGGGCACCATCATGACCACAAGGCTATGGGGCCAGGTGACGATGGACCACAACCTCTGAATCTGTGAGCCAAAATAAATCTTTCCTTTTTAAAGCTGCTATCTTTGGATATTTTGTTACAGTGACAAAAAGCTAACACACCCTCTATCCAAAACAGAAGAAACTCCAGTCCTCCCCTTTCCCAAATTCACCTTAAGTTAGCAAGGACTGCCTAAATGCTATCACACTGGGACTCGTTTGTTTAGATCCTTCATATAAGTTGAGACTTCGCTCATCCATCCTTTGAGTAACAGATATATGCATGTTGCCTCTGGATTGGAATTAGGGTATGTATGGAAGCCAAGGTTCTCATCTGTGAGAACTCCCAGAATGCATTCTGCCATGGGGAAAGACATGGCTAATAGGTATCCCATGTGGACATGCATGGGCCTGGGGAAGTAGGGTATCCTGCCATTGAGGAAGCAGCTGCCTTGGCTGATACTGGACATTCAGATGGGCCCATTTGGTTTGATGCTGTCCCCTGGGACCCTTGCATTATCCCACGGTAGCTTCATCCCAGAAAAGGTATCCAGGGGTCACGAAGGTCATTTCCTGTATGAATATTTTTCTCTGCATTCAGTACTCATTCAAGTTAGGGTTTTCAAGGTCCTCAAAGGGAGAGCTGGGACCATTTGAGTGTTCAGACTACAGAACAAGGCTCCAGAGGTTCACACCTCAGAAACTTCTGTCCCTTCTGTGACCTTAGGCACATGTCTTATCTGTATGAGCCTCGGTTTACTTCTCTATAAAATCAGGAGCTAGGTACCACAGGATACTTGACAGGCTCTGAAATCCCAAACCTAAGACTTCTCAGGAAAGTACTCAGCTGGCTTGCATTTCAAAGTGCAATGGAGTAGACATGAAATACAGTTTAAATAGCTAGGCTGTAAAATGCTTGGTAACCTGTGAGTGTGATATATTTCACGTGGTTTAGATGCTTATCAGAACAGCAAAACTGAGTGTTTTGTTGTTTTATGGGGGCTCTACTATAAACTTATGCCAAGAGCACTGCTATACTTGAATGTTACTATGTGCTTGGCACAATGATGGCCACTTTCATTTTCCTGCTTGCCAAAATCTATAACCATGAGGTCAATATGTCACAGCTGTGAGGCTAAGATGGGCAAGCAATCAGAGCATGTGAAATTATAGTCCACGCTTCATCCAGGAAATGAGCTAAATATTACTCTAATTAGCATACTGACAGGCCCCATGGCAGGCACAAAACACTTGGTCCTAGCTGCAGAATGAATGAATCCAAATACCCCAATAAAGATGTCAGCCTCATATCCTGTTTCCTAAAGTCAACCTATGATGTCCTGCCGTGTTAACGACAGAAACAACATGCCTGCTTCTGTGCAGCTACTTTCTAATGACCAGGATGATGTCAAGTGCCTCGGTGGTATTCTCAAGTCATCTTGAAGGTGAGATACTTCTTTTGACATGGCGAGTCTTAGACCAGCATGTAGACTTTTCCTGTTATTCTCTGGTAGTAACGGTAGGTTGAAGTGCCCAAAAATAGAGAAGGGAAGCAAGGCAAAAGGAACACATGAATGGTGAGAGGTGTTACAGCTGAGGTGCAAACCTTAAGGAAGTAGTGAAAATAGTGGACACAGTACTGTGATGAGTCAAAGATGTGTAACATAGCCTTCCTGGGAGCAAACTAAGAATAGATACAAATAACAGGTGCAGGTAGAATAAATAAAATGTTTGATACATAGAAAAAAGGTGTAAAAAGGTAGGATGAACCCAGACACAGATCAAATAGGAAAACAGTACAATGGTAGATACAAACCTCATTTCACAAGGGGACTTAAATCTGTCAGATGACCCAAAAATCGAGTTCCCACATACTCCACCTGTGCTGTACACACAGACCCATCACGGACATCTTAAACATTCATGTGCCACACTTATTTAGAACCGGTGTGCCAATGTGTTTTTTTTGTTGTTGTTGTTTTTTGGTTTTGTTTTGTTTTGTTTTGTTTTTGAGACAGGGTCTCGCTTTGTGGTTCAGGTTGGCCCTGAGCTCAGCCTCCAACTCCCATCACAGCAATCCTCCTGCCTCTGCCTCCCGAGTGCTGGGATTACAGGCGTGAGCCACCACGCCCGGCACTGTGGTATGTGGTACTGCTTGCTGCTGGTCGTGAGTCTCCACCCCTACTATGGTATGCGGTTACTGGGGATCGAACCTGGGCCCTTGCGCTTGCAAGACAGGCACCAGAACCACTGAGCTAAATCCCCGGCCCCCGATGTGCCAATGTTTAGACATTATTAGTTACCAATACAGTTTTCTCTGGATGTTGTGCATTTTATGAGGTTTCAAGAATGTATATTGTCAAATATGGTTAACAATATCTTATGGAACAGTTTTACTGCTCTAAAATCCTACATTTCAGTTAATTTTCTCCTAATCCCAGATCCCCACTCTGTAGATTTTCTTCCCAGAATTCCATGTAGTTGGAAAGGATACAGAGCCTTTTTAGATGTGTAATATCAATTTAGAGCTCCTCCATATCATGTCCCAATATACTCTTTTCATTCTTCTAACAGAAAATATGATAAATTCTCTTTTATAGCAGTACTATATAAATATTTGCTTGTTTTAGTAAACCATCCCACATAGTATAAGATAAATGAGTTACAAAGAAAATAAGGTAGAATATGATAGAAATTGTAGTTACAAACGTGTTGACACAAGAACACATAAATCCTCAGTTAGGCTGTCTGAGAAATTCAATTGAAGTTTGGAGGTGTGCTGTCAATGTCCCCATACCTGGTTTCTTCATCCATGGTGTATTACCAGGGGGTGGGTACACAGCCAGTGTTAGAATAGTAACATGAACAACCATTAGAAAACTCCTACCTTGCTGGGCCCAGGATTAAGCTCATTGGCTCTGGCATCTGCCTAGCAAGCGCAAGGTCCTGAGTTTGATCCCTGGGACCGGGTATCACAAGGCCAGATGTGGTGGCTCATTCCTGTAATGCCAGCACTCAGGAGGCAGAGGCAGGAGGATTGCTGTGAGTTCCAGGATCTCCTGGGCTACATAGTGAATCCACGGCCAGCCTTAAAAAAAACACCAAAAAACAAACCAAAAAAACATATACCTTGCCAAATTTAACATTTAGTTTGGTGAATTGAGATAGTTTTTTTCTTTAAAGATAAGATTCATATTAAAACTGGTAGTGATAACATGATACATTAAATAAATGTAACTTGGGGATGTTTTATAATTTTTTGAGATAAAATTCATTTAGTAAAATTAACCATCAAAACATGATTCAGTATCCATTAGCTATCAATCTGTTTTGATTACACATATACCTGTGTCCCATATTTCATATGGATAGACCATGTGTGACTTTTCACATTTCTTTCAGCGTAACAGATGACATTTCATCCACTTTGGATATATCAGGGCTTCATTTGTTTTTATATGTGGATAATATTTCACTGTATAGTATTGTTTAAATGTTCAGCAGTTGATATATATTTGGCTTGCTTATATCTATTCAAGTTTTTATTTGAATATATATTCTGAATTATTCTGGAATACGTGTAGGACAGGATGTCTGGGTCATGTGGTGATTCTGTATAGCAGTTTTTTAGGGAATGCTACCTGTTTCCTATGGTAACTGCATCTTACTTCCCACCAGCCATTCTAGTATGTAAGTAGCATCCCTTATGGCTTGTTTGAATTTCTCTAATGACTTAGATGCTGAACATATTGTCATGTGCTTTAACTTTAAAACTTTTTGGTGCAGTATCTCTAATTTCAACCCTTTGTTCATTAATGATTATGGTATATTTTTTAGTTGTAAAAGTGCTTTATATTTTCTGAGTTATGTACTCCTATCAGATACATTATAGATATTCCAGTAATTTGTGTGCTTTCTTTTGTATTTCTGGACAGTAATGAACAGTTTTTAGTGTCCATAATGTTACTTTGTTATTTTTGCTTTTAGAGTTACAACTAAGAATATAAATCTTAAATATGTTTTATACTGTTTTGTTTTAAATTTATAGTTTTATCCCTTTTAAGTTAAATTTTTCTATAAAATGAGGTCTGATTTTATTATTTTCTGTCAGTATCAAGTTATTCCATTTGTTGAAAAAACTTGCCCTATCTCTACTGAATGACCTTACCATTCCTTAGGTAAACTGATCGTATATATGAGTTTATTTCTTGGTTCTTCATTCCTTTGATATTTATCTGTACTTATGCCATTGTACTATGTCTTGGGTTATTGTAGCATTGTAGTTAGTCTTGAAATCAAAAAGTGTAAATCCTCCAACTTTGTTTTTCTTTGTTCAAACTTGTTTTGGATGTGTATGCACCTCACAATTCCATATGAAATTTAGGATCTATTTTTTCTGTTTTTTTTTTTTTTTTTCAAAAAAATCATATAGATTTTGATAGGGATTCTAGGAAGTCTAGGTTAGTTGAAGTAGAACAGTCATCTAAATGATACTAAGTTTTTAAATCTATAAACATAAAATATCTTTACATTAATTAGGTATTAATTTTTTTCAGCAAGTTTATAGTTTTCAGGAAGTCTGACATATCTGTGGTTAAACTTCTTGCTCAATACTGTCCTCTCCTTGATGATTTCTAAAACTCAATTGACTCACCAGCCACTGCAGTCTGCTGCATCCACTGCTCTGTTCCACTGGTGCCATTCTCTCCGGAGGCCTCTGGGGTCGCCAGTAGTCACTGTGTCTGCAGGTTCCACTTGGTGTATCCCACTGTGATTCTGGATGCTAGGACAAACGCCACCTGCCACCTCCCTCATTTTCATTGAAGTCTGTCTCCTGGCTCCCCCAGTGAACATCATTTCTTGTTTAAGACCTTTTCTGGGTCCTGGGGACTCATTCCCCTCCTCCTTCTCCTTTTCCTTCTCACACCACTATATTCCAACACACACCAGATCTAGAGAGGTTCTTTTTCTGCTGCTCACCCCTTCGCTGTCTCCCCAGAGGCTCACTGCTGCTTGATTTATAGCTTTCGATATATTCTACCACCTTGGAATGTAAAGTGAGGGAATTCAGTCAGGACTTTGCTTTTTCATTGTAGTCTTTAAGCACTCCAACTTTTCCTCTGATAAATGGTTTTGCTGAATCTCCTAAGTTTCAGCACATTGTGCTTTATTTGCTTACAAATATTTTCTAGTTTCACTTACTTTTACTCATTTTTAATTTATATACGTAGTATTTGTGAATTTTTCAATTTTTCTTCTATAATTGATTTCTTTTTTTTTTTTTTTTTTTGAGACAGGGTCTCGCTTTGTGGTTCAGGCTGGCCCTGAGCTCAGCCTC
>PVIR01043635.1:0-11628 GCA_004026965.1 Petromus typicus
CCGGGGAGTTAGCTCAGTGGTTCCAGCGCCTGTCTCGCAAGCGCAAGGGCCCGGGTTCGATTCCCCGGTAACCACATAACAATACTGGGTGTGGAGACCCACACCCAGCAGCAACCAGTACCACATACCACAGTGCCGGGCGTGGTGGCTCACGCCTGTAATCCCAGCACTCGGGAGGCAGAGGCAGGAGGATTGTGATATGAGTTGGAGGCTGAGCTGAGGGCCAACCTGAACCACAAAGCGAGACCCTGTCTCAAAAAACCTAAAAAAAAAAAAAAGAATCTTCAAAGCAAAATCCAATCTAAGCACAGTGGTGGGATAAAGGAGAATTGCCCTTTGGGCTTGTTCTTTCCCTTTGTTTGCTTGCTTCCTTCTTCCTTCTTCAGCACAGTACGCCTGAGGCTCTTCACTGTTCTATCTGCCGTTCTTGCCCAGCATCTGCAAGGCCTCCAGCTATTCTACCTAAGCCTGCAGGCCCTTCCTGCCTCTACCAGTCCAAATTTATTACTATGAATTCACCTGCAAAAATCTGCTCATTCTAGATTTGACTGTAAGATGGTTTTTTTTCAACATTATTAACAAACCTAATTAACAGATCCAAAAAAAGAGAAGTTCTCAAAAGTGTCTTTTGCCTTATGCGGAAGAGCAGCTCTTGCTAGGAATCTCAGGCATGAGCAGCTGTCACTGTGCAGTGTTCAGTGAAAAAGGAAAATGCAGGGCCCTGTACCCAGTACACCAACTCATCAGACTCAATTTCCAAAGGACTATAACCTCCTTGCTAATATATGCACAGAACCTACCTCTGCTGTGTGTGTGCAAGAGGCTCCCCCACCAGCCAAATGTACCAAAGTGGAATTACTCTGGGATAAAAGTAGCTGCCACCTGTACTATCCTGAGACACTGCAGAGCATGTATTTCTCACTCTCCCTCCACCTACACCCAGGACCTCCACAGGAGCAAAAGGCAATACTAGAATCAAGGTTTTTTCCCCATCTGCTGAAGCAGTCTGGTTGCTGACTCAAGATAAGGTGGCAGTGGTCAGGGCAGATTCTGAAGAAGGCAAGATAGGACTAGACACCTGGGGTCAAAGAGTAGACAAGTCCAAACTTGACAAGGGTACTTAGGGAAGTGCTAGAAAGGACTACTTTCCATGAGTCAGAGCTTCAAATCCCCAACAAATGCTCCAAGCTCCATCAACTTATTGTTAAAAGTTTCAAGACAGCAGCCACAAAACATGGGGCGCTCTATGGAGAACAGGCCTCCATAGAACAGGGAGAAACATTTTAGTGCATCTCCAATCATATGACATCATAAGAAACACCAAAACTTCCTATAAAGAGTATAGGATTTGGAAATGAGACCCAGATTTGTTTCCTGAGTTTCAGACTTACTAAATGATATTATCATTAAGCCTTTCAAAATCAAGTTATAACAATAGATGGTATTGTGTTGGGGTCCTGATGGTATTGTGTCAGGGTTAGGTTAAACACAGTCAGTGTGACAGGGGCCAAATGAAAGACCTACCAAAATCCATTCACCACATATGGAATATACAGTGCTCTAGGTTCTTTAGTCTCTCTTGCAGATAGGTGGAGCCATATGATTGAGTTCTCTACTACAGAATATAAACAGATAATATCTTCCACTTCCAGGCCAGGCTGAGAAAGAGCTGAAGCCCTTACAGTGTACTATAGAGTGACTCTTTAGAGATGATGTGGTGACCCCAGAAATAGGAACTCTTATTAAGAATTACCCAAAGACCCAAAGGGTCTATAGACAGAATTCAGAAAGTCTACAATTTCAGTGAGAAAAATCTTTAAATCTTTTATTTCCATGAGCCTCTACTTGAAATGTAACATTTCATTCCATTAAGAATGTAGATAACTGAGCACAATATATGAGCAGCCTTGACTTCTCAATAAAAATTACAGTATTGCCATACTTATTATAGTTGTTGTAGATATGCTAAAATACAATATTTTCTCATCACTATTTGACATTTTAATAGCTATTGAACCCCTGCCAGGTCTTACTGTCTAATGCATATATTACTATACCAAAAATTAGTTCTTTTAATGTTTTAAGAACAATATTTCAACGTAATTTTTATTAAGTAATCTTATATATTTTATGAGTTCACAAACATTATGCCAGGAATAGTTTCTTTTGGTTTTTTTGGGGGGGGTTGTTTGTTTTTTGTTTTGAGACAAGGTCTCTCTTTATAGTTGAGTCTGGCCCTGAGCTCACTATGTAGCCCAGGTGAACCTCGAACTCACAGCAATCCTCTTGCCTCTGCTTTCCAAGTGCTGGGATTACATGCGTGAGCCACCATGCCCAGCACTGTGGTATGTGGTACTGATCGCTAGTGGGCATGAGTCTCCACGCCCGGCAGTGTATGTGGTTACAGGGATCAAACCTGGGACCTTGTGCTTGCAAGGCAGGTGCTGGAAAGACTGAGGATACCATACTCTCCCGAACAACAAAACTGGGTAATAAAGGTATTAATTTATCCAAGTGCAGATCTGAAACTGGATTGGCCAAGGGTCTAATGCTACTTCTGAAAATGATGATAAAGCTGAGAGAAGATTTGCCTGGAGAAGGTGACTTGAACTTGTTATCAGCAACATGGATTCTTTTTTTTTTTTGTTTTTAGGTTTTTTTGAGACAGGGTCTCGCTTTGTGGTTCAGGCTGGCCCTGAGCTCAGCCTCCAACTCACATCACAGCAATCCTCCTGCCTCTGCCTTCGAGTGCTGGGATTACAGGTGTGAGCCACCACGCCCGGCACTGTGGTGTGTGGTACTGGTTGCTGCTGGGCGTGAGCCTCCATACCCAGTATGGTATGTGGTTACCAGGGATCGAACCCGGGTCCTTGCGCTTGTAAGACAGGCGCCGGAACCACTGAGCTAAATCCCCGGCCCCAGCAACATGGATTCTTGAGTGTCTCTGGACCACGATAATACTACTGAAGGTGTCTGATCCTGAGACATCTTGATTCTACTCCACTGAACATTCACTCAACAGTTGATGGGGCTGTAATAGCAAATGATGAGTGGAGTAGATCATGTCTGACAGGGCCTGCAGCTTGGCAGCTATGTTCCAAGCCAGATCCATCACACCAGGCATGTTAGAGACTTTCCCTGCACTGGGACAAAATACCCACAATTCAAAGGAGGACAGTTCTATACCGGCTCACAGTTTCCAGAAGATTTGGTCCATGGTTAGCTGACTGGCTGGCAGGAGGAAAAGGCAGAGGAAATGTTCACCTTCCCACAAAGAGGAAGCAGAGAGAGAAGGTAAGAGCTAGAGGAGAATACAGACACTTCCAGTGACAAATCTCTTTCAACCAAGGTACATTCCTTGGACAGGACAACAGGACATTGATCTAAGATCATCAACAGATTAATCCACTGATGTGTACAAAGCCACCTGATCCACTTTCCAAAAGCCTGACTTCTGAACCTATGAGAATTTGGGGGACATTCTAAATCTAAATTATAACATCAGGGACTGAGAACCAAAAACACATTCAGAGAGAATCAGAGTTTTGCTGCTACCATTAAATTTGAATTTATAAGTACCAGCCTGTGTTAAAGAATAAAGTACTAGGTCACAACCAACAGACAGCAACTGCCATTCTCTCAAGAGACCTCTGCCTCAGCCTTTCCTACCCCAGTACCAGGGGAGAAGCAATAAGAAAGAAGGGGATAAGGGAGAGGCTTCAGATATACCACACTCCAGTCACCCAGACCCAGGCTGCTGTTCCAGATCCTACCACAACATCACTACCAGCATCAAGAAAGGTCTTACCCATGTTTGGGGATGTGAATAGAAATTTTGACCAAATATGAGTTGCTAATTAATAGTATTGAATCCTAAAACATGTTTGTAAACTGTTGTAATATCTGTTATGTCTTCAAAGTTGTGGAATTTTACCACTGCTATGACTCCAATGACTCTGAGTCAGAGCATAATGTGAAAAAAAATAAAATTATTTCATGCTTATCCCCTCAACAAATTGAGACTTTCTGACAGCATGAATAATAACATGACATTCTCTGAACACCACATTTATATCAAGCCCTAAGATTGGCATGCTTTAAACAACATTTCTTTCAAGATTTAGGAGAATTCTCTTATTGTACTAGCTCCCAAGCGAAGGTAAGCTAATGCATTCTTCCCACTATTCAGTGACAGAACTATCTATCAGTGGACTGTGTCTACTTATAGACATAACAAGTACAGCTACAGGACTAGTGATCATTACTGCCTCGAGAGTTAAACACATGTGGAAAGCAAGAGGTCCAGGGCATCTCAGAGATTTGCTAGGCGACTGCTCACTGAGTCTTAACATGATGGTTAAAGGACGTCCACATAGCAAAAAGTACAGAATGTGAAAATTGTTCCTGTCCACCAATGCCCTTAATCTGTGGATAATAAGTAGTCATTTGTGGAAAGTAAAGACATCAGTTCTGAGACATATATCAACACCCAAAGCAGTAACAACCAATTGCTTTTCTCTAGGTTTTGATTATTTATAACAGTGGTATTTTGAGCTTATTGTGTTCTGTGATTTTAGATAGCTGAAAGTTCACTATAAAATGATTCATCAAAGAAGAAATTGAAAATCAAAACTTGAAGATAAAGTCATCATAATACTTCATGAAATTGAGCAGGAGAAAAAATATCAAAATTACATATTTAGCCACTGTTACAGGTTGAGTTACATCCTCCCCCAAATTTTTATGTTGAAGTCCTTACATTAACAATCATATTTTAATATGGAATATTTAAAAATTAATTAACTGAAAGCAAGGCCATGAGAATCAGCCTTGATCCAGGAAGACTGATACTTTTATAAGACAGAATTGGAACACAGATACAAAGAAAAGGTCATGTGAAGAAAACAGCGGTCTACAAGCCAAGAAAGACCTAAGAGAATACAGGTCTTCTTCATATCTTGGTCTTGGACTTTCAGCCTGCAGAACTATGAGACTGCCATTGAAGCTGGCCAGTCTGTGATACTCTGCTACCACGAACCCACCAATCTGATACAACTGTCACCATTCTTCATAATACAGGTCACTTTCAGGTGTAGGCTTACAGAGTAGGTTCAAAGCTCAGTTATGCAGTCTGCCTGTGTCACTTTGTGTACAGTAATAATAACTAGCCACACTGAGTGCCCAGTGTGAGATATTTATATTGATATTTACATCAACCCTACACTGAATATATTGTTCTCATCATTCTTAGATCCACTGAAAATAGAGAGCTGGGATTCAAACTAAAGTCTGCTTAACAATAAACACCTGACCTCTTAAACATTAGACCAGAGATGTAAAGCAATTTGCCCAATAATAACAGATTTGCTGCATAATACTGCTTCAGTGAAGGTCATTTGACTCCCAAACAAGAATCCTGCAGCAATTACAGTAAATACGTTTTTGGTTTTTTGAGACAGGGTCTCATTTGCCTCAAACTTGCAATGATCCTCAACTTCCTAAGTGCTGGAATTACAGACATGTGCCACCATGCCCAGCCTGTGAAGACATTTTTTAATACAAACTTTTAGAAAATTACCAGACCAGTGGCTTCCAAGTAAATCTCTAAAACCATTATACCTATATGTCTCATGCTTGGCAAAATATCTCAAATATTTCATAAGGCAATAAAGGATTTGAGTTTGTCAGAAAACATGTGAGACATTTCAGGACCAAGGACATCTGTGGCTGGACATCATGGGTAGCAGAAAGGTTAGACACTACAATAATTAAGTTTAAAGAATAAATCCCAAAGACTAGGGTTTAGAAAATAGAGAACAGTTTTCACTCTTCCATGTGGATTCGCTAGCTCAAATACACCCTAACTGGTTTTCTTTCTCATTTGTTCATTCCTGTATACACTATTGGAGTCCCAAGTTAGGGCTGGCTATGTTCACTCAGAAGGTCAGACATTTTAAAAACTTTTTTGTGTTTAATTAACATAATTTTATACATTTATGAGGTACAACATGGCATTTCAGTGCAGGTATACTATGTCTACTGATTAGATTTGGGGAAATGGTATTTCAAACCTTTCAGAGCTTTCAGTGGTATGATTAGCCCACTGCAGTATGCATCCCATAGGTTAGCTGCTACTGTCCTATATATTCTATGCTCAAATTTGTTCTTGGCATTCTCATTAAAAGCAGCCTATAAAATTTTATCTTTGAAATCTTCAATAAAACTTCCTTATCTTTGTGACATGAAATAACATGAATAGAAGATGCTAAATTAAAAGCATGAATCCACATTTACAGTGTTAGGAGACATCTCTAGGCTGGGTCCTGTGTCAGGATCTGGAATGTGCAGTCCTCAGGGCAGAGCTGGGGGTGGGGGTGTATGAGAAACAGACTCACACCCTTCCTCTGTGTGCGCTGAATGAGGACTTTGCAACTTGTGTGCCCATGGGCCTCCAGATGTTTCCAATGTGTGTGTACATCACACATAAATAGTATGTGTTACATATGCATATATATTTTATGTTTTATAACCTCTGTGCTATAATAATTATTAAAAATATTTTTTAGATTTGAATCATTAATGGTACATTTTATATACACATCATGATCACACTCAGCATTGAGAATTTGTACCAGTCTATGACACGACTTCTCATTTTTTCCCATTCTTCTGCCTTTCCTACAACCCCCCGCCCCTACATACATAAGCTGTGTTCCCTTTTTTTTAATCACATTTTTTTCCTTCATAATTTACCTCATCCCCCTTTTCCCTTTGAATATGTTCTATTTCACAATATCTAAGTACAAGAATATCTATTTATAAGAAGACTAAGTACTGAGCTCCAAAATCTTTAATAAGTAAAATAACTTAAGAGGAAACTGTCAGAGTGATCCACATCAGCTATTAACTCATATTCTGTGGAAGATAGTCCCACCAACTGAAATGAAGTCAATCTGGCCTGGAATGTGCCTTTGAACACAGACAGTCCCAGAACACTGAGCAAAAACAATCTCTTTATTAGGTTATTTTATAATTCTAAATCATTATACTTTTTCTCAAGGTCTTTGTTGTCATTTCTTTTTTAACAGCCTTATTCCTATGAAGCTATCCTTCAGAAGCATTATGTAGTCCATGAAATACTCTAAAATCTGCATCAAAATGCTAACAGTGCTTAATCCCTGGGAAAAGGAATTATGGGAAAGTTTTATTTTGACTTTATATTTTAAGAAAAAAATATTGATATATGGTTAAATAAGTTATAAAGTTCTATGAAATTCAATTTTAAAAACCATCACTCATAGTGCCCATAGCACGGATCAACTCTTAATAAGTGAACAAAGATTTTTTTAAAAAAATTTGGTGGTAGGGTGGGTAGGGTTATGGGAAAAAATAAAAATTAAGTTGTGTCTTATACTGGTACAAATCCCCATTATGGAGTGCAATCGTGATGCATATATGTAATGTACCAATAAGATTTCAATTTAAAAAAATAAATAAAAATTTTACTCAAAAAAAAATTTGGCACAGAAAGCATTTTTAGTAAATAGGATTCTACACAAATGTTTTTCCATTACAGTTTTTTTCTTCTAAAAGATAACAGATGAACTGACTACATAAAATGGAAACTAGATGAAGATTATTTCAGGGAAGAAGTCCAAATAGATTTATTTTAATTGCAATAATTTTTTAAATGTGGAAACATTCCCTATCCTAAGTAAAAACTAAGCTCTGAAATCTGCAGAGAAGTTCCTTGTATAATATATCGCATCACTGGATGCAATCCCTTGTCATGTGGAATGGCCCTCAGCTCCCAGGGCTGCTGCACTCTTTGGTTGACTGGCAGTTATACTGTAATGAAAAGAGATTCATGTTTTAGCTGTTGGCTCTTTATTGCAGCAACAAAGACTGAAATTTTTTTCTCTTCCTCACTGATTCTTTAGGATGTGTTTTCTTTAGCACAGATTGATTGTTTTCATTTTTAAATGTTGTCATTTAGATTTTTTTAGGTACTTCCTGTGAATTTTATGAGTCTCCACCCTTGGTACTGCTGTGGTTATGGTTTCTGAAACCAACAAAGCATGGCCTTTTATAGGGCTGACTTGCACCAATCAAGTGAGCAAGGAGAAAGGGTGGCACTCTGCGTCTTTGCAGTTTGCTACCCTAAACATAATTTTGTCTGTAATGTTTTTAGACTAACTTTCTGAAATCTGAAACATGACCATTTTTTCTTATCTTTATTTTCACCACTTCTAAAATAGTGAGCTATTGCTCTCCACCATGACTTAGTGAAGGATGCATAAAATTAGAGCCAAAAGCTCCCGTTTGAGTCCAAGTCCTGCCTCTCACCAATACTACAAATCACTTAAATTCTTTAAATTGCATTTCTCTTGACTGTAAAATAGAGTAAGATTAATTTTATCACCGTGCTATAAAATTTTAGAGTGATTATTTTTATTATTTTCTGTCCTGACTCAAGTGTTGCATGTAGCATGAAATAATAAAGAAGGGAACAGTGAGTAATGCAAAGGAAATAAAATCTGCCTTCAGAACAAAATTTGTCCCTCATTCTTACTTCCACAAACACACCCTATGCTTACATATTTCAGCTTGCAATCTTTTATCAGATTGTTTGGATGGGAGAATTTTAACCAGGCCTGGGAGGAGTTCTATGTTGAAAGAGTGTCGAGGATGGGGTTGAGTAGTGGTGTAAAAATCCTAGAATGCAAAATTTAAATATACTCTAGTACTGTAACCATCACTCTAACCTATCTGCTTTCCCGTCAGGAATTGCTGCCAGAAATTCTCCTCCAGCAATGAATTCCCCAAAGAACATTTCTTCAAGCTAGGGTGAGGAGAGGGATAGATTCTAATACAAAACCAGATAGATATATGGCTGTGTGTGTAGATAGAAACCTAGTCCTTAGTTTTATGGTCATAAATGGTCTATCAGCAAGGAAAGGATGCATAAACTCATAAAATTTGTGAAAGATACTGTTCCAGACCAAACTCTAGGGATTTGACAAGTCAGATAGTAACATTCAACATAGGGATTTGTACCTATACATGGTATATATCTTGGTTCTCCCCTCACCTCCATTCTTCTTCTGTCCTTTCCACCCCTTCACCCTCCCCTGGAGTCTTCTATATTTTGAAGTAAGTAGAAAAAGAAGCAAAAGTGATCATTCTAAGCCACTCATACAGGAATTTGAAATGAGGTTGACAATGACAAGGCGATTGGTCATAAGCGCAAATAAAGGGAGTGACGCAGTTCACCAGCTGGTTCCCTTACTGTATGGTTTGTTCCTTCCTGCCAATTTATTCATTTCTCCATTGGATGATATTTAGTTTCCATTAAAAAGACAAACAGAATTAAAAAGTCTGTTTGGTGTTGTACAGTGTAAGAATTTTTTTGTATTAAGTATAATAAATAATAATGAGAAATTATACTCTAACTAACAATACTGGGAAATTTCATCCCATCAAAAGTATAAATGAGGACTCTGAAAGCTACAGCACTCTGAAAAAGGAGATAGAAGATGATATCAAAAAATGGAAAGACATACCTTGCTCCTGGGTAGGAAGAACCAATATTGTCAAAATGGCTATACTCCCAAAACTACTCTACACATTCAACGCAACCCAATTCAAATCCCAACAGCAGATTTCACAGATCTAGAGGAAAAAATCCAAACTTTCATCTGGAACCACAAAAGACCTAGAATAGCCATAAGCAATTCTAAGCAACAGGGACATGGTGGGGGGTATTACAACTCCAAACCTGAAACTATACTATAAAGCCACCGTGATAAAAAAAAAAAACTGTATGGTACTGTCAAAGTAACAGACCTGAGGATCAATGGAGTAGACTAGAAGATCCAGAAACTACTCCAGATACACTGAGCCATCTCATCTTTGACAAAGGAGCCAAAAATCCTCAAAGGAGGAAAGATAGCCTCTTTAACAAATGGTGCTAGAAAAACTGGGCTTTAACTTGCCAAAGACTAAAACTGTATCTAACTCTTTCACCGTGTACCAAGCTAAAATCAAAGTGGATAAGAGACATAAATATTAAAACAGACACTCTAAACCTGTTGCAAAACAGGTTAGGTAAAACTCTTGAAGACATTGGCTTAGGGAAAGACTTCGTGAACAAAACTTCTATAGCACAGGAATTGGCTGAAGAAATCAACAAATGGGACCTCATTCTTTTAAAAAGCTTCTGCACAGCAAAGGAAACCACCAAAAGAGCAAAAAGGCAACCAACTATGTGGGAAAAAATCTTTACCAGCTGTTCCTCAGACAAAGGGCTACTATCTAGAATATATAAGAGCTCAAAAATATCAGCCCACCCAAATTTAATGACCCAATTCAAAAATGGGCATCTGAAATGAACAGATACTTTTCAGAGGAAGAAGTAAGAGCAGCTAAGAAGCATATGAAGAAATGTTCAACATCATTAGTCATTCGAGAGATAACAGATGAAAACAACACTGAGATTTCATCTCACTCCACATAGAATGGCTGCCATTTCAGAATTAGCCAGCAACAAATGTTGGCGAGGCTGCGGAGAAGAAGGAACCCTTCTCCACTGTTGGTGGGAATGTAGACTCGTACAACCCCTGTGGAGAAAAGTTTGGAAATTCCTCAAAAAGCTAGGATTGGAGGTCCCATTTGACCCGGCCATCGCTCTCCTAGGTATGTACACACAAGAATTAAAAGATTCATATCACAGTGACATATGTGCACCCATGTTTATAGCAGCCCAATTTGTGATTACTATATCTTGGAAACAACCCAAGTGTCCATCAACTAGAGACTGCATAAAAAAAGCTGTGGTTCTTCTATAGGACGGAGTACTACTCTGCCATAAAAAATGATAAGTTTGAATCATTTCTACTTAAATGGACATACCTTGAGGATATCCTCATAAGTGAAATAAATAGGTCACAGATAAGTACATATCACATCTTTTCTCTGGTATGAGAAAATAAAGATATAAATGAGCCAAAAAAAAAAAAAGTATAAATGAGGGGCCAGGGATTTAGCTCAGTGGTCCACCACCTGCCTTGCAAGTGCAAGGTCTGAGTTCGATCCCTGGTAACCAAATACAGCAATGCTAGGTGTGGTGACTTACACCATCAGCAATCAGTACCACACACCACAGTGCTGGATGTGGTGGCTCATGGCTGTAATCCCAGCACTTGGGAGGCAGAGGCTGGAGGATTGATGTGAATTTGAGGCTGAGTTCAGGACCAGCCTGAACAACCAAGAGAAGCCTTGTCTCAAAAAAATAAAGTAGGAATTATCAACTAGAGACTGGATAAAGAAAATGTGGGTTTTTTAATAAAATGGAGTACTGCTCTGCCATAAAGAAGGATAAATTTGAGTCATTTATACTCAAATGGATGTCCCTTGAGGACATACTCATAAGTGAAATAAAAGGTCACAGATGTGTAAATACCATATCTTTTCTCTGGTGTGAGAATCTGAAAATGTAAGTGAGTTCTAGAATGTATGATAGATTTTGTGAAATACAAAATATTCAAAGGGAAAAGGGTAGGAGTAAGTAATGAGGAGAAAGAAAAAAATATGATGTTCAAAAAGAAAACAAAGAAGATGAATATGGGA
>PVIR01043636.1:0-11638 GCA_004026965.1 Petromus typicus
TGGGAATAGCTACCATTTTCTTTACTGTTAAAATGCTCAGCTCTGCATGTATGTGCATAAATTTATGAAAAAATATAATATACCATGACAGCAGGGAAATTGTGGACCAGAAAAACAAATATAAAATAAGAAGAGAAAGAGAAAACCCTCATGAAACTATATAGAAGAAAGTGACAGTATTTTGAAATGATGAGAATAAGAAACCAGTGAACTCCTAAGCCCAATATAAAATCACATAGGCTACATTTTAAAAACTAAGTGCAAAATTTTTAAAGTTACCATACAGAAAATTGATCCCCCCAGATTCTAGCTGGACAGAAATAGGCTGGAATAAAGCAAGCATACACTAAGTTTCATTGCCATCTATAAATTTAATACAGATTCCTTACTCTTGTTTTATAATTGATTCTATTGGTACATTTTATATACACATCATGATCACAAACAGTATTGAAAGTTTGTACCAGTGCATGACACGACTTCTCATTTTATTTCCATTACCCTGCTCCTCCTACAACTCCCCTGCCCTCTATATACATAAGCTTTGTTTCCTTTTTTAACCATCGAGTTTTTTGCTTTCCCTTCTTTGCTCAACCCTTCATCCCCCTTTTCTCTTAGAATATTTTCTGTTTTATATTATCTATCATACATTTTAGAACTAATTTACACCTTCAGTTTTCATAAAAGAGAATAAGAGGTGCTATTTACACATCTGTGATCTATTTATTTCACTTATGAATATGTCCTCAAGGTATGTCCATTTAAGTATAAATGCCTTAAATTTATCATTCTTTATGGCAGAGTAATATGTTTCTTTTAAAAACAAAACTAAATTGAGAAAGAGTGGCTAAACTAAACAGATTAACTAACTGCACGGATCCACTGAAAGTGCAAAGGAAGATTCTAATGAGTGAAGGCAATGCTTTCCCTGGCGTTTGGCTGTTGAGAATAGCAGGAACCAGAGGGTAGAGTGTGGGTGGGGATGGGCAATATTGTGTGCAGAGAGGAAATGGATCTAAAGTAGCTAACAATGATAGGCTGAAGGGCGGGACTAGTCCAGTGAGAGAAATAAGCCCTCTGGCAGGAGCTTATCATGATTTTAGACTTTTGGAGCCTGCTGGTAAGGCAGGGTTGGGAATGTGGACTGCCAACTATAGGAGAAGTCAGACCTGAGCCCTTGATCTAACATCCCACCCATTGAGCACAGCCTGCCTGCGGGCTCGTCAATTAGAATCTAAACAGTCTCCTCCATTCCCCGCCCATGTATTTTCTTTACCATAGGTTGCAACTATAAATATTTCATTAAAGTCATGATTGGCACCATTTAAAATCAAGTTCTGCTTACTGATTACTGAAAAATTATTTACCCATTGGAAAGTAAATAACTTCATTTTACTATGCAGAACTTTTTTCAAGCAGTACATGAGTATTTAACATGTTGGCTTACTTTACAGTAAAATTAATGGCAAATTATGTGTTTTTTCCTATATGTAAATACTAGTGCATTCGTTTTAGTTTATTGCTGGGCCCACAGTCCCAGACTTGATTTCAACTCCTTACAATCAATTCTTTTTTCTTTTTCTTTTTTTCTTGGAGACAGGATCTGGTGCTATAGTTCAGGCTGGTCCTGAACTCAGCCTCAAACTCAGCAATCCTCCTGCCTCCACCTCCTGATTGCTAGGATTACAGATATCAGCCACTATGCCTGGCATTGTTGTATGTGGTTACCTGGGATCAAATCAGGACCTTTAGCTTTCAAGGCAGGTGCTGGAACCTCTGAGCTAAATCCTTGACCCAACAATTCTTATAGTTGAGTTTATAATGAAGTTTGCACAGCAGCAGGTCCAATACCTACCTATCCATCAACTTTTGTAACTAGAAAACTGATATGGCCTTCTACAAAGGAAACCAGTTAGAGACATTTAACCACCAATAGTAGATAGTAACACAAGAGTAGTTCTTATTATTTAAATATAGGAAGTTGTGAACAAAACAATTGTAGTTCAATTATGCAGCAATGATAATATAATTAAGTGAATCAATCTGAAATTTTTTGGAAAGATCATATAATATCTTCTATCTATTGTGATTATTTTGATTCAAAAAGTGATTTATTTTGGTCATCTTCAGTGAAAAAGCACTTACGTACATCAAGAGATATTCTTCCTCATGGTTACACTTTTTTTTTTTTTTTTTTTTTTTTTTTTTTTTTTTTTTTTTTTTTTTTTTTTTTTTTTTTTTTTTTTTTTTTTTTTTTTTTTTTTTTTTTTTTTTTATGTGGTATGTGGTACTGGTTGCTGCTCGGTGTGGGTCTCCACACCCAGTATTGTTATGTGGTTACCGGGGAATCGAACCCGGGTCCTTGCGCTTGGAAGACAGGCGCCGGAACCACTGAGCTAACTCCCCGGCCCATGGTTACACTCTTTATATCACTTGTGTAAGTAAAGCCCCTCTTCCAAATTGATAAGAATCTTAGAATTCATGGATATTGCAGATCTTCCATTTTGCCTTAATGTTAATTGAGAAAGTAGATATTTATACTGATTTTCTAATGTTAAAGCACAGGCTGTGATTGCAGCAATAAACATAGCATCTCTATGTTGCATTCATTTCTCAGTCAAAAAATCACATCACTTACTTTCATTTATTTTTAGTACGGAGCAAATTCCCAAGTTAGTATGCCCATTAATATTTAAGATATGGAAATATGTTTGTTTTTGGTGATCATATATTTCCATTTTCATTGTTGCAAAATGTTTATCAGTTTATGGCATGAGATATTATTGATGTTTTCCATATTTGGGTTGCCAGAAATTCTTCCAACCAAACTTAATCATAAACAGCTACTTTCATTTCACAATTATCTCACTGTTCTGAGCAGTGAAAGGGGCAGGTGTTAAAATCCATCACACATTGCTGAAGCCTATAATTGGTAGATTTCCTAAGGTGAATTGAAGGAATTAATAATACTTCCAACCTTCTTGAAAATACTAGATTGTTCTGATAAATGTTAAATTGTCTCAAACTCAGATCCAGAGAAATTATCTGACATGATTTCCACAATAAATGCATAGTTATATTAAAAACACTACACCTGTAAGTTCAAACTATTAATTACAAATGTAAGATTTGAAATACCTTATTTCACATTGGATTACTACTACATGGGATTACCAGATCCCAATGCTGACTTTTCAGTTTCCTGATAATTCTTGATGAAATTCTTAGAAAAAGCAAAGCAATCAGTCATTTTTTAGCATATGTGTTTTGCCAAGCACTATGTGATGTGTACTTGATCATTTGTGGGGAGGCAACGTTTCAGGCTGATCCTGGTCACAGTCTTCAGCCACCGTCTTCCTCACACTTGTACCTAAGAGGTGTCTGGCTTTTCCCATCTTCCCCTTCCTTATTGGTGCAATGGCTGAAATCCTGAAATTGCCTCTTAAGGTTATTGGAAAGATTAAATAAGTCAATGTAAAGAAAGCACTGAAATCGAAGGTTGGCATGGAGTAGGAACAATTAACATTCAACCTGGGCAGTATCCTCAGGGTATCTTATGAAGTTCAGGCCCTGACTCTCATATGGCTGATGAGGAGACTGAGGCAATTTTGATAAGAAAACAGAGGAATTCAGACTTTTCAATAAATAAAAATTATTCTTAAATCATGCTATGATTGTTTTCATTTTAAACATATATTGGTAGTTTCCCCTCCATAGATTTCACGAAAAAGAAAACCCAGAGATTTGTGTCTGTCCTTGTTCCTTAGACTAGATGGAGTTGATACTTTAATTCTGGTAACTGCAAAGATGATTGATTTACAGCAGCAGCAGCAGCAGCACAAAGAACTGTTTGTTTTAAAATGTAGAGTGAAGAATGACAGCACTAACATTTTTTGGAATCAGGAAAGTACAGAACACAGCCCAGGAAACATGTTGAATCAGCAGAAACATTATGTGGCCATACTGAAGTTGATATTCCCAAAGGCTAATGAACTAGACAAGGCAATTGTTCAGATATATGTACCAGTGCACAGGTAATTTTTTTCTAAAGGATACAGGGGGAAAAGACCTTTGTGAATGCCCTCTAGAAGTCTTGCCGCCTCTTCATTAACAGATGAATGCATACAAGATCAAGAGAACATCATGGTGATTTGTTAGATTTCATTCTCTAAAATGGATTTTCCATTCCACTTTCTTGTGCAGTTGGCTTTATTTGTACACAAGCACTCTTTAAGTGAAATTTCTGTACTCTCAGCTCTAGAGACTATAGAAAAATGCCAGGGAAACATTCCAAAGACCCTGAGTTAAATGTATTATCTCATTTGCCCTATGGCCACTTAAGGACTGCATAACTTTAGGTAAAATTTTTTTCAGAGACTTAGTGATACCCCTCTTTAAAATTCATTTGTGTTTATAGAAATCATGTTGACTGTCATTATTTCATTAAATTTCTGAAGCAGTCTTGTGGAAAGCTGGCAACTACCAGTTCCCATAGATGATAGTCAGGAGCCTGAGTTTCTCCATGGTCAAACAGGAGAGAGTGGCACTGTAGTAAATAACAAAAAAGGTGGAAATTGCTTAAATTGCATTTCTAAATATTTTACATTCACCGAGTCACTCATATTAAGTGTAAAATATTCATGTATCCATTTTACAGACAAGGTGACTGAGGCACCATCAGTTTAACTCTCCTGTCAAGGTCACAACCAACAAAGGTCAGAGATGGAATTTTATTTTTCACATTTAACCACTTGTCCAAACTGCCATTGAAAAGGTAATGAGAATGAAACCTGTGGTTCTTGCCTTCGGGATATTGAGATTCCCTAACAAAAGTAGTGTATGTGTAAATAGGATCATCAGGAAATGGTTTCTGGTTTCTTTGGAAGGAAACGAATACTGCATATGGAATGTATATTATTTCAGAGCTCTTGAATTTGTCTAGTTCTTACGATCTTGCTTTATAGTGCCTGGAGGCAGAAAATAGTCTTACCTTATAACATCTGAAGCTAAGGCTATTGGGTTTGTGATGCTGAAATAAAAATTTCTGCTGTTTCTGCTCCAAAACTAACCCAGGGTAGAAATATAACAGGAATAGGAATTTAAATGTCCACAGGACTCAAACCATCATTTAAAGCCACAGACTCAGACTTTGCCATCTAATCTGCCAGCTCCCTCGGATTTAACTCCTTTCTCCCCAGACCGGCACTGCGTACTGGGCATGCCCAGTCACACAGCGAGGACCTCGCGGAGTCTTTCTCCAGGTTTTACCAGCTGCAAAAGGAAAGAGGAGACGGAGGGGCGAGTTAAACAGGTAGAGAACTTGGTTCCGCTCAGGATGCCTACTGCCAAGGCAAAGCGCAGCACGCTGGAAGACGGGAGGCTGCAGCGCCCCGCACCTTCTCGGACGCCAGAGCCGGATCTCCCAGTGGGCGCGTAAACCCGGTGGGTCCCTCTCCTTTTGGCACAAGTTGGGCAGATCGTGAAAAATCTGTTGTGATCCCTCGGGCTAGGGATCCGTAAGGGGCGGGGCAGGGACATTGGATCTCGGGCCGCAGGTTTCTGCAGGAGTCCACCGCCCCTGCACTGCACCTGAACCCCCACCCTGGGCTGTCCAGCCTCACCTGGACCCTCGCTCGTCCCCGTCCGCCACCCTGAGAGCCCAGAGCGGTGGGATCACCTCGGCGGGGCCTGGGCATGCTCAGTAGACTGCGCGGGTCTCCGGTCTCCCTCTATCTCTCCCTTCTCTCCCTCTCGGGTGGGGGAGGGCGGAGCAGGGTGGTGACAAGTCAGAGGCGCTCGGGGCAGGTCTCCGCCCAGAACAGGCTCCCGGCCAGGGGAGCTGCCCAGGTAGGTGGAAGCCGGGCCTTGCCACCCACTGAACCCCGGGTAGCCCAGGTGGAAGCCCGGGCCCCGCAGCAGCCCGGCTGCTTTGCAGCATCCCCGCCCCGCCGCATCCCAGCTCCCCACAACAGCCCGGCCCGGGGCGCTGTCCTTGGTGCTGCGCAGAGCCGGCTCCTCCCTCCCGCTCCCGGGCACGGCTCGGCGTCACGCAGCCCGGCCCTCTCTGCCTCTCCTCCCGCTCCTGCCCCCCCTCCCCGCTCTCCCGGAGAGAAGGCGAGAGAGACGCTCAAGCCTGACGCCTCTGAAAAGGCAGCAGCAGTCGCCCGGTCCCTAGACCTCAGGAAATCCGCTTCCACCCAGGCGTGCTTCAGGCTCCGGCTAGAGCTGCGGGGAAAAAGCGGGCAGGTAAAGAGGCTCAGTTTGGCTGGGGGAAGGGATGGGGCGAGGCGAGCTGGAGAAGGCTATCTCTCTCCCCGTTGTAACCGAGCCAGCATCTGTCACCAATGCACGGCGAGGATGAGGGGTGGGAGGGTGGAGTAGCGTGGATCCTAGATGTTGTGCATGAAGCCTTTCAAATGGCAAGAAGACGAGGTGTTGGACGCGGGGTAGGAACTTAAACGCTAAATGCAGTGATTTATTATCCAAGGAGCAGGTCGGTTAGAAATCAAAGCATTAAAAGACATCTGCATATATGTCTTTCTTCTTCTTCCTCATCCGTTTACAGGACTCTTCTGCTTAATTTGTGCTGTAGACTCCAGGCTCCAGGAAACTGTACTGGTATTAGAGATAGAGCTCAGAGACTGGGCGGGAAATCCAGGGAGAATTTTGGGCGTGCTCTGGTATCGAGGCACTTTGCAAGCGCCTAGGGCAAAAAAAGACAAGCACTTCTAAAAAAATTCATCCTGTATATTTCAGGTTCTTTATGAAGACATGCATTGAAGTGTGTAAAGAAAGGCGTGTGTGCATGTGGATGACCATCTACATATTAAAATAAACGCAGCTGCAGACTGAGCGTACGGTTAGGTATCGATCCTTCTAGTGACTCGGGAATGAATTTGATTCTAGAAATGAAAGACAAGATTAATGAGGCTGTTAGCTTTTGAATTAGAGCGCTTCTTGTTTTGGCTGCAGTATGACTGTTTTTCTGATCCTTTTATTTCATCCCCTAATTTGTGAACTCACTAGGTCTTTCCGGCACCCACAGAGAATCCTCTTGTTCCATATAAATACGGGTACTCTCACCCACAAGGAGCTTCATCTAAGAACTGGGGGAGCCAGCTGATCTCCCTTGTGGTGGGAATATAGTCCTCTAGGGTTCCCCCTTTTTCCTCGTGCATCCCTTAAAAATTGTAAAGCTGTGCATTAGTAAAGAAGAGCAGGAGGTGGAGGTTGAAAAAGGTTATCTATGCAAGATTAATTAATAAAGCAATCAGCTTCAACAGATTCACACGCATACAGGCAAATGGGGTTTTCTAACACTGGCGCTTGGGAATGAATTCAGAGCCCTCTTGATTCTAACAACCTAGATATATTTTACAAATTACTGGACATTTAGTAGATTCCCGACTCTACCTTTAAAAAATGAAAGTATAGTGAATAATATACTATTATTGATGATTTTTAAGAGCACCTTCCTTTGGACTTGGCACCAGAGTAGACAAGATATTACTGGTAATTGCTGATGGTATGGAATGTATCAGCCATAATAAATAAGCAACTGAGATTTTTCTTTCCTTTTGCTGGTGAACTGTGTGTGTGTGTGTGTGTGTGTGTGTGTGTGTGTGTGTGTGTGTGTTGGAGGAGGCACAACCAGGCATCTATCTCATCTGGGGAGGAACTTGAAGTGGGATCCCTTGGCTTGGTGGCTCTCAGCTGACACCTGTAGGGACTGCTCTGAACTGAACAGAAATGCTTTCAGCTCGCTCCACGGAGGAGCAGCAGCACAATGCGGTGCCATAAATTACTGCTAGTTTCAGCTTGTAGGGGGAAAAAAGTGTTAATTGGATAGTGAGCTTCTGTGTCCAAGCAATAAATTGTATGTCTCTGTGTGTCTCTGTGTACATTCAGTAGTGTGGAGGAGGCAGAGAGAAATTGAAACAATATGACCATACGATGCAATTGTAATTATTTTCCAAGAAAGAGGAGTCATTATTTTTTTTTGTTAAATAATTACTTAGGAAAAAAAATCAGTAGTTTTAATTTTTATAGCATTTCAAGAGCATATCAGATTCGAGTGAAATAAAGACAAGTGATTTAGTAGCATGAGTGATTCAAAGGTCTTAAATTCTAGCATCCTGGAGCCGTGGCATGTGAGGTGACAACATGATGACTGTTGCTGTTCTGACCACAGAAATTTTGCAGAGTGACAGCCAGAGAGGGGCCTGAGGAAGACTTGAGCCACTTCATTGTTAGGTGAAATCTTAAGTATTGCACCTGACTTGAGAAGAACTCATGTGGCAATTGAGGCAAAATATTATGAGAAAGGCATACATTATGAGCCTCTAATTACATGCTTTCTTCTCTAATAGATTATAGAGGTTGTTTTTAAACAGAAAGGAGGAATATACTTGTCTAAATTTTCAGGGACTCCCAAGAAACCATCAAGATTCTGAAAATAAACAAATAACAGGAATGTTAAACCAATCTAAGGGGGCCTCTTCCCTGCCAACAGTTTAATCTACTTTGTCTCTTGTAAAATTGACTATCACTTATATATGAATAGGTTATATTCAAAACTGGCACACAATATAGTTAAAAATCTTGTTTTTAGAAAGGGTTTTTCTTTCTTTTCAGATTTTAAAAATTAAACTTCCTTTGAAAATATTGATCATAATCAAATCTCTTCCAAAAAACTGAATGAGCAATGAAGAGTAAACTACAAGGGGGTTCTAGCTTGTTGTAAGAATGTGATATCAAGAAACATTAGGCCTTACTTGTAGGTTAAGACAAAAAAAAAAAAAAAAGCTTCATCATATAAAGTGAATTCTTTAGCTTATTACTAGCTTAGCACCAGTTACATTCCTATTTTCTGAGCTGAAATAATGGCTTCTATGATACTGCAATTGACTATAGTCCTTCATTTTGATTTTAATTTTCTGCAGATTTCCGGGTTTTTATACAGAGACAATGCCACAATGCATCGCCAATACACAACCGATTGATATGCTGGCGCCTTTGCCTGGCCTTGCAGAGGTGGAGAGAGAAGAGGAGTTGTGATTCTGACAACTAGCTTCTGGCTACTTGACAACTTCTGGGTTTGAGTCCTGTTGTTGGGGAGGTTAAAGAGAGGGACGAACTCCTGGCTGTGAGGCCTTGCACAAGGAATGTGGCTCTCGCAGCGTTTTCTGCGTTGGAAGCCCAGGATAAGGACAGAAGAAATAGGCCTTTGATGCTACCCTGGGTTAAAAAGCAGCCCCCTGAAGAGGCACAGAGCCCCTTTCTCTGTTCTGCTTTGGGACACTACCTCCCCGGGGAGAAACTTGAAGCCTTCAAAGAATCCCCGAATCCTGCTTCATTGCCAGCTTCTTGTAACTTCGTGAGAAAACTGTTTGCTTCCGACTGCTCGTCCTTTCCTCCTCTGGCCACCCTGGGGGCACCTGGCAGATGTGAGCATTTCAGGAGCCCACCTCCCAGACGCTCTTCCCCTGGATCCCTGGACACCAATGGATCTGTGACTCGCACTGACTGTCCGCCGACACCTACAGAGCGCTCTGCACCGTGTGCGCTGCCTGTGCCCCGCGGCCGCCCTCGACCACCGGAGTCCACGTGCTCCGGGCGCACGGGGACCATCCGGGGACAGAAAGGGGGTGCCGGAGGAGGAGGAGGAGGACCCCGGAGGGCGACCGCCCACCCCATCTTCTCCGCCACGCTGCCCCGGCCCCTCCCGACGCTGCCGGCCCCGGCGGCCCCGCGCCGGCCCCCGGCCCCCGGCATGGGCGCGGCGCTGCTGCAGCGCGGGGGCTGCGCGCTGCTGTGCCTGGCGCTGCTGCTGCTGGGCTGCTGGGCCGAGCTAGGCAGCGGGCTAGAGTTCCCGGGGGCCGAGGGCCAGTGGACGCGCTTCCCCAAATGGAACGCGTGCTGCGAGAGCGAGCTGAGCTTTGAGCTGAAGACGCGTGCAGCGCGCGGCCTGGTGCTGTACTTCGACGACGAGGGCTTCTGCGACTTCCTGGAGCTCGTGCTGACGCGCGGCGGCCGCCTGCAGCTCAGCTTCTCCATCTTCTGCGCCGAGCCCGCCACGCTGCTGGCCGACACGCCGCTCAACGACGGCGCGTGGCACCGGGTGCGCCTGCGGCGCCAATTTCGCAACACCACGCTGCTCATTGACCGCGCCGAGGCGCGCTGGGTGGAGGTGCAGTCCAAGCGGCGCGACATGACGGTTTTCAGCGGACTCTTCGTGGGCGGGCTTCCGCCGGAGCTGCGCGCCGCCGCGCTCAAGCTCACGCGCGCCTCGGTGCGCGAGCACGCGCCCTTCCGCGGCTGGATCCGCGACGTGCGGGTGGACGCGGCCCGCGCGCTGCCTGAGGACGGCGCCGAGGTGCGGCTGGACGATGACGAGCCGAGCGGCGGCGGCCCGTGCGAGGCCGAGGAGGGCGCAGGCGACGTGTGTCTCAACGGCGGCGTGTGTTCAGTGGTGGACGACCGCGCCGTGTGCGACTGCTCGCGGACTGGCTTCCGCGGCGAGGACTGCAGCCAAGGTAAGGCCCGCCGCGGGCCGGGCGCGGGAGGGCGGAGCGCGGGCCGCCCCCTCCTCGGCCTCCGGACGCCCGGGCCGGGCCGCCTCCAGGCCTGGCCTCCTCCAGGAGTCCAAGTCCCTGTGAAATACTCCTTCCATTCCTGGCCACTGTGCCTCGCTGGCCCTAGTTCGTAGGACCATGGCTCCCAGGTGACACTGTCCTCTCTGCCACCACCAACCCCCTGACACACGACTTTCCCGTAAGGCGCAGGCTGGCGTCTCCGAGCTGGGCCTTCCAAGCCCACACGCACAGCGGCCCCTCCACTTAGGGGCTTTGGGCCTGTCTTTGGGGCCACAGCCTGCCTGGGTGCCCCTTGACCTCCCCTCTGCCACAGTCAGCCCATGGTGTACAGGGTTTGGGCCCGAGGTGTAGACGAGCGTTTAGAACATGGAGCAGGCATGTGAGGAAGAGTGAGGCCCACGCAGGGGTCGTGCTGGGAGCACCCAGGTTTCTGGGGTAGAGGAGGACAGACTCAGGGTTCACAGGTGCAGCGACAGCTTCCCAAGCGAGTGCAAAGCCCTACTCTGCCCTGTGGAAAAAACTACGAGGGGATGTGAAGATTTGGTTCAGGAGCAGAAGGTTTTTCTTGGAAATAATACTGGTTTCCATGGTTATCTCCAAAATCCACCATTTGCCATAATTAAGTCAAAATTTGTGATTTTGTGGTTTCTTTCTTTCTTTCTTTCTTTCTTTTTTTTTTTTTTAGTGAGACAGAAGTAATATTTAGAAATGTTAGAGATTAACATCTTTCTTGATTAACAAATGCCTTGAGAAGTGAAATAGAGAAATGTAGGACGTTGCTGGATTGGGAAATTTCATCAGGCTAGTACGCAGGACGCATGTGAGTGATGGAGAGAGATTTCCTGAGGATGTTCAGGTAACGACATTGCCGTGTGTAGCGGAGGCCAAGTTGTAATGTTTGTGGTTCTTGGGGCTTGAAACTGTGGAAGTGGACGAAAAAAAAGCATAGCTAACTTGTATCTTCAGTCCTTCACAAATCAAATTTAAGATTCTGAGTGTTTCTTCCAAATTGTTACTAGACTGTGAGTCAGGAAGACATTGTT
>PVIR01043637.1:0-11468 GCA_004026965.1 Petromus typicus
GTTGTTTTATGAAGATTCAACTAATTACTACATATAAGATAAATGAGTCAACTTAATTCACAGGGCAAATATTTAATTGATACCTAATCTCTATAATTTTCAGTTAGTAAGTTTGGTATCTGTCAAAATAAGTATGACTACTATGTGTAGATTATTCTTTGAAATCATAGAATAAAAAATTAGGTTGGTTTATTTGGGGGAAAATGGAGAATATTCATTTTCAAATAAGTATCTTTTTGCAGCTAGGTACAGGAATGCATACTAGTAACCACACACTCAGGAAGCTGAAGCAGGAAGATCACTCCAAATTCAAGACCAGCCTGAGCTACAGAGTGAGCTCAAGGCCAGCCTAAACTACATAGTGATACATAATCTCAAAAATAATAAAGAGTATATTTGTATGTTACTTTTCTCTTTTCAATTGTTTGTTATATTAAGTAACCAGATTTTTTTTAAAGATTCATTTATAGTTCTTGAGAATCAATATTTTAGAGTTTCAGATGACTTTAAGACAAGCATGGCTCTGCCCATTTTAAATCTTTTATGTTGAAATCGTGTGTTTACCTAGGTATTTTATTTTTCAATATTTGAATAACTTCTTTTCCTAACATAATTATCAAATTCCTGAACACTTCAACAACCTCAGCACTCCATGAACTTAGATTATAAGTAAATATAGTGCAAATAACTTCAAAGCAATGAGTGAACTTAATCCATTTTGCATAGCAAATCTTACAACGATAACTGAATTAGTTTTTACAGTGCATTGCAAACAATTTACATGCAGTGACAAGCTTTTCCCTTGTACAATGTTGCAATGGTTTCTTATATAAAATCACTTAGACACAGCATCAGCAGGGCTGCCCACCAAGCATTTGGACAGGAGCTGCTTCACTCTTTTTATTTCTGTATTTTTGAAAAGCATCTGAATGATGTAATTTTTGTTTTTGTTTTATCAAACACGAAAAAAATATAGTACTTCAAGGTACTATATACATATTTTCAAATTTTTATAGCAATAAAAAACTAAAATGAAAGAATCAAATTCTCTGAAATGGGAATATTTAATTTCATTTAGTTTTATAATCTCATATTCCTCTCTCTGGAAGGAGACAACTGGATGGATGTATCTTCTGCTTGATAATCACACTGTAATGGCAATTCACTGGTTTTCTAAATGTAGTTGTGATGTTGCTTCCCCTCCAGGATAATACCATAAATACCAGTAACAATATCTACAAATGTAAATGTTTTCAACTTCATTATGGTTTTATGTTATGATATTATGATACTTACCATTCTAAATAATGACATAACCAGATATTTATGACTTGGCCAATACACACACAACAGTGTGAAATATTTTGATATCATTTATGTAACAAGCTAGATTTTTAACTCTTACAAATAATACCAGAGACAAATTATAAAGAAAAAATAAATATTTTGACTACCAAATATGTGCAGATTACATTTACCATGTAAATGTACATGGTAAACAAGTCAAAACATGACTTGAATGAAGAAGTGTATGGTACATTAGAAAACATGCTAATAGCTTCACTATACTAAAATTCCTGGCCAGCAAGGCAAATACATAAAGATAAAAATTTACAAAAATACAGAAATAGTAACATTATTTAAGAAAGAAACATGATAAGTATTATCATTATTTCTAAAATGTACCAATAAAATTAATTTAAAAACAAAAACTAACATGTTTATATCCATTAAAATGTCTAAGAAGCAAAAAACCTATAATATTTTGAGGGACAATGTCAGTGACAACTTTTCTTTTAAAAAAGAAGAGAGAGAGAAAGCCAAAATGAAGATAAAAAGTGTTCCTGTTGCCAGATGCACAGGTCACATATCACTCATCGCGGCACCTTGCTTTGTGTTATTGAAGAGGTGAGTTCATTACAGTCATGGCTAAAAGACAGCAGGACAAGTCTGAAGCTTCTGCTCCATCCATAATATCACACAGTTCCTACAGTATAGGGTAATATGATGATTTGCTTGAAAGTGAAATAGATAAAAGGCATTCAGAAAACACAAATGCAAAATGCAAATACTTCCAGGATATTTAGAATCGTGTCAGTGAAACATGCTATGAGTGCATTGATTACTTTATCATTTACTAAAAATTTACAAATACTTACCTAGTGTAAAGCAGCTATTGAATTTGAGATACTAGGAAGGAAATGCTGGGATATAATAGCAACTTTCATATGACAGTACATACTGACATATGAACACACACATCTACGTATTCCTGCCTACTTTCTCTGAGAGTCTGGTTATGATATTCAGTAGTGTGACTGAGTTACTAGTGCTAAAATTCAGAAATTTTAATTTTAAAACAGAGTCTTTTGTTTTGTAAAAGCCGTCAGTATTGGAAAACAGTACCGGAAACCAGGAGAAGAACATGGTGGTAAAGTGAGGAAACTGTCTACATCAGCATTCATCTATAAAAATTATCATTTTAAGTAATACAAAGGTAGAATAAAGAAAACACTGCAAATATGGATATTAAATCTAAATACCTCAGTAAAATAGCATTCCACATGTAGTGCCAAGATCTTGGTTTCTAACACCATTCTCCATTAGAAGTAACCAGGGATTCCTAAAGGAACAGCTGACTTTAGGAGCAGGTCAGGAAATACACAGTGCAAGCCTGAAGCATCTCGCACCGCCAGGATGGCAGGCAGTGTAAGGGACACATAGTAGAGCTCTGTCAAAGACAGTAAGAACCAACTAAAAATAGTTCCACTGCTTACAGCTGAGAGGATTTTAAAACAAAATAAAGTAGTAAACCTTCAAATAGAAAAACAAAAAGCATATAAGTAAGTATATGTATAAATAAATGATTGGATTAAATTTAGGAATACAGCATTATTTCAAATACATTATGCAGATATTCAACCTTGACAAACATGGCCTGTGGGCCTTGTGGCCCAGGACCTGGTGGCGCCACTCCCAAGCCTACCAGACAGCCAAGGCCAGTGTGCTCCCATGACCAGACAGGGCCCTTCTCACTTGAATTATCATTCTGCTACATATTTTCCTGGTTTCTATCTCACCTGGAACATGAGAGATATATTTCTACAATTTAAGAACTCAGTTTAAATTCAAATTTATATACTTTGAAGTCATCCTCAGTTACTCTCCAATTGAAATTCTCTTTACAAACTTGCCTACATTTAGTGTCCAACTGCTGCAACTTATAATTGTTCTTTGGCTAGCGGGTCACAGGAGGGGAAGCAGTTGGTTGATAGAAATATGATAGAGATTGCTTTTACCCATATTTTACTGCTTGTTAGGGAAAAAAGAAAAGAGGAACAGATGAAAATAAGGAAGAAGAAAAATATGGAGAGACCCAGGAGAAATTTTTAAAAAGACACAAGCAGTACAAGTTTCAATAAACTGAGTTAAAAGTCATAAATATGGTCATTATAGAATGAATAAAATTGTCAATCATATGTGTGACCTTCTATATTTAGAATTTTAACTTTACTCTGTCTCTGTCTCTCTGTGTCTGTTTCTCTGTCTCCGACTCTGTCTCTAATGGACTCCTTGCAGGAGAGCATCGATTTTCCCACTTACATCGAAATTTTTCAATGAAATAAAATACTGCTAAGTAGTTAATACATTTGTAGAAGTACAATTAGAATTCAATTCCATTAGCCTGTCTTTTTTCTATATAATACATTTTTTTGATATAATGACTTCAAATATTTCTATTTTTCTTTCTTCCTTTAGTAGTTAAACCTTTTTTTGTACTTTGTGTGGAAAAAAAGAAAAAAATATATCACCACAACACAACATCTAACAGACGCAGAAAAACAAAAGAACATGCGTAGGAACCTCTGGTCATCCGTTGCAGAAACACTTAGAAACACAATAGTCGCGTCTGATGCATGTGCAGTAAAGCTTCATGTATGTACTTCACGGAGAAAAACTGAAATATATTGTCATATTCAAGAGGGAACTAAAGCAAATGTATTAAAGTACTAACGACCTCATGTGATTTTTGGTACACACAGAATGGTGCGAGGCTCTAAAACTCAGGTGTTCATAAATTAAACCAACAGCTAAAGCCATCCTCGGTCGCGACCAGCTCCGAGTCTGCAGAGACAGGAAGCGAAGCACTAAGCGCAAGGATTACACACAGGGCAATGTCGCTAGTGTGCACCGCCCGTTTCCTCACACATAAGTAAGAGTTTTTTTTTTTCTCTGAAAATTATATAGTCTGTTGCCTATGACTCAGGAGACTGAGGTTAATTTACCATTCTGATCAATTTCCCAAAGAAAGCTTTGGGAAACGTGGAGGAAATTAGCGGCATTTCAAAGAAAGAAAAGGGCGACCATTGGTGTTTGTGAGAGTGCAAATGTTAAGTATCACGGGAATGGGGAAGCGCACAAAGTAAGGGTGCTGTGGAGCCAAAGCAACGGTGAAGAACCGGCTGACTAGGGCAGGAGCCGCTCAGATCACCGGAGCGAGAGAGCCTGAGAAGCTACTGGGGTCAAGGCCAGCAGGACCCACGCGTATGCGAAATGGGCTTAGGCCCAAAATGAAAGGAGACAGAGGGACCTGTGAAGAGCTCTGGCCGTCTGGGCTCTGGCCTGTGAAGAGCTCTGGCCATCCGGCTCAGGCCTGCTGGGTCCAACCCGGCAGCTGAGGCCTTTCCATTGAAATGCGGATGTTAACTGGCCACTGGCATCAGAGTCACCAGTTGGAAGCAGACAGAACCCAGAGTTGATTCTTCCCTAGTGCAGCGGTGGCACAGTGGGTTCTGAGGCAGGAGGGAGGGCGCGTAAGGCTGCTGTCCCTGAGCATCCAGGAGATGTGGTTCTGACACAACAGCTTGTAAGGTTGTGGGTTTGGAGCAACGGGACTGGTGGTATATCCAACACACAGAAAGATCCCGTGACAGCAGAATGATGCAACACAGAGGCTGCCTGCCTGGGTTGAAATAATGCAAAAACTGAGCAGCTTTGGCCCTGTGTTGAGAAGAGAGGCTCTTCAGAAGGTCCAGGCCGACAGAGAGGAGCGTTTGTTAACTATGGACAGTGGGAACCACGAGAGGGTGAGAGCAGGAAACCAAGAGATGCTGGTGACGGTCGCAATGGTGTCAATGAAGGTAACAGTGAAGGTAGCAGATGGGTGAGGTAAGAATAGTGATGAGAGGATTAAAAGTGAGTCTTTGTGGGTTGCTAGGAACAGTTCCGGATTTGTATTTATAAATAAAATTAGAAGAATGATGGTTTGAACAGAGACACACAGGTATGAGGCTGTGTTTTAAGACAGAAATATGAACAATGGTAATGACTAACAGTTCATAGATAACATTCTCTCATAGAATTTTTTTTAATTGAGACAGATGCTTTTGTAGTTCAGGTGGGCCTTGAGCTCAGCCTTGAACTCACAGCAGTCTTTCTGCCTCTGCCTCCCAAGTGCTGGAATTACAGGCATGAGCCACCACGCCCAGCACTGTGGTATGTGGTTCTGATTTCTAGTGGGGGTGAGTCTCCACGCCCAGCATTGTTGTATGTGCTTCCCAGGGATCAAACTCAGGCCCTTGCTCTTGCAAGGAGGCACCAGAACCACTGAGCTAAATCTCCAGCCCTCATATAATATTCTTAAATGAGACTTGAAAGAAAAATTTATCTCTTTATTTTCACTTTCAAAGAGAAGGGAAATAGAAAGGCAGAGGCTTTGACTTAAAAATTAGTTAGTCCCTAAATAAATCTGAGAGTTCTATTGACTTACTTAATATTCACCTTTTCAGGGGTAATGAGAGAATTAGAATTGAGGGAGTCAATGAAAGAAAAAATATATATACAAGAAGTATTGAGTATTCTGTGAACAGAATTTTCTAACAGTTTCAAAAATACCAAATGCCTACCACAAGGTGGCACCAAAGTACTTTCCAAAGATTGACTTTTCAGCCTTCATTTATTGCTTTCAATGTTTTCCTTCATCTTTCACATATAATAAGTAAAAGCCACAAAGCATTCTTCATCCTTTAACATGGAGCAGGGAAACTGACAGTTAAACTTTCTCTTGGTAGCAAATCCATATGTCACACATGGGTGGATTTCAAATTATATGAGTTTAATGTAGGGAATGAGAATAGATGGAAAGCTATTAAATTGTGCTATAATTTCAGAGATAGTAACTTCTTAGAGAAAGTGTGGTAAGTCTTCTTGCCTTTACTACTTATTTTGAGAAATACTTTAAATACTCTGCAGAGATACGTGTTAGAAATGCACAGGAACGTGTGTAAGAAAGTAGGGTGCACCCAGCCAGCATCTGCCGGGAGACGGGACTATATTTTTGGAGCTAGGAATACAGATGGCTTTGCTGTGCTTCCTGCCATCCACAGAGCTGTACAGGAAGTGCTCCTGGGTGTAACCCGTGGCACGTGTCGCTGACTTGTGTCTTTGTGTCAGTAGCAAAGGTACCTTGTATAAGGTAAAGGTGCCTGAGGTAAAGAAAAGGTGGTGAAAAGACATCGTGCATTAAATGGTGGTGGCTACATGTTACTTAGTACATGTTCAGGTACAAGGAATGAACAAAATATTTGATAGGTAGAAAATAGATACACTGTGTTATTATTGGTTTTGACCGATTAACCAATAACTGTGCTGCTGATTTTATAAAAGGAAATAAATGTCTGCCTCTTTTCTAATTGGTGGCTGAAAAGGGGGAAGGATATATGGGCAGTGTCCTATTCCACATAATTTCTGAGCTCCATCCAAGTCCTGATTTCATAAATCATAAGGAAAAAACAATGGAAAATTCCTGTGAAGATTTTTTTTTAACCTGAAAAATGGTTTCAGATGAAGGGATGGTGAAGTTTGCTTAAAATAGGACCAGGGAACACACATCTCAAGAGGAGAGCTTCCTTAGAGAGCTGGGTAAAAGGACAGAGAGCTACACAGTGATTAATCAAACGGTAACAACAGGAATGACAGCGTATCTCTGGTCCCTAGGGCAAACGTCCATGTATGTCAGAGGAAGTGTCACTTATCACTTGAGTCTGTTGTTTTCCAATTAAAGGCTGTACCTCCTGGTACAAACAACACTTGCAGCATACCAGAACAGCAGAACTCCCCCGACCCAGGCGATGGTGAGGTCTCATACCCTTCACCAGACTCCTCCCTCCGCCTCACACATTCTCTGTGACTCCTGTAATATCCTCTCAAGCACATACAGCTGCAGGGCTCATACAGTGTCATATTTTATCATTCTTTCACCTATTTATCAAAGACATGTATTATGCTCCCACAATATGCTAGACACTCTGATAGACCCTGCCAATTTAAAGATGAGAAAAAGCCGGTACAAGCTTACAGAGAATTTAGTCAGGGGGCAGGCGGCAAACAATAACCTTAACAGGTAATTATCACCATCACTGTGACGCAGAAAGATAAAGGATACACAATTCTTTTCTAAAAGTCAGTTAATGAGTAAAATTTACTCTATGAAGATAAATGGAATTTCTTATGGTAAGAATAAAAACACTACAGCTATAATGGTAATCACAAGGTAAGACAATCATAAAGAAAAGCCATAAAGAGAATAGTATATAATTTTTTAAAATTTGTTTTGATACCAGGGATCGAACTTAGAATCTTCCACTTGCGAGGCTGACATGAGACCACTGAGCTACAGCCCCAGCCCAGCATGTCATATTGTGGGGGTTATTACAATTAATTCTCTTGGGCCGGAGATTTACCTCAGTGGTTCCAGCACCTGTGTTGCAAGCACAAGGGCCCTGGTCCGATCCCTGGTAACCACATACAATACTGGGTGTGGAGACTCACACCCAGCAGCAATCAGTACCACATACCACACTGCTGGGCATGGTGGCACACACCTGTAATCTCAGCACTCGGGAGGCAGAGGCAGGAGGATTGCTGTGATGTGAGTTGGAGGCTGAGCTCAGGGCCAGCCTGAACCACAAAGCGAGACCCTGTCTCAAAAAGAACAAACCAAAAACAAACAAACAAACAAAACAATTAATTCTCTTTAAATTACTCCTCTTGTTACTTACTTTCTGGCCACTATGGCTTTCTAACAATTTCAAGAATCTTCCACAGTCTCCACCTGTTTGAGTATTTATAATTGAAACTTTTTTTAAACTCGAGTCTGTATTGGTACGTTATGAATACACATCATCTTCACATTCAACATTGAGAGTTTGTACCAGAATATGACACGACTTGATTCTCATTTCCCCCTCCTCCCCACCCTGCAACCTCCCACTCCCTGTACACATAAGTTTTGTTTCCTTTTTTATGACTATAGTAATATAATTGGAACACTTTGTGCTTAGGCAACAGTTACCCTCAGCATTTCACATGGTGGAGCCCAGGTCATCCTTTCGACTTCGGTGTAAATGAGCTCTTTTCAGAGAAATCTTCCAAGACCACACAATACAGAATATTCTTGCTCACCGTAATTCTCAGTGTATGGAAATCTATTTTCTTTATCCAGCTGAGGCTGATTTTATTTTTAAAATATATCTATTGTCTGAGTCCTGTGCCGGCTTGTAAGCTACAGGAGGGCGAGGACTAAGTCTCTCCAGCAGTTAGCCTGCCTTTTACATACATAAGGTGTCGGTCGCTATTTCTTTAGTAGATACATAAAAATGAGGGCAAAGGGTAGGATAGCTGGAGGAAGAAGAGGTTAGGTAACTAAGCTGAGTTCAAGAAGTGCCATGTTGAAAGTTTTCAGTAAGATCTCAGAAAAATCCTCAAAGGATCTCAGTGGACAAATAGTACCAGTATGTTTCTGTTAGGAAAAAAAAAAATACTTCTGGTAAATATGTGGAGAAATTAAATAAATGAGGGAAGTGAGGCAAGGAGATCAGTAAACAAAAGGAGAAAGGACAAAAACCTAAACTACACTCTAGATTTCTGACTTGGGCACCTGACTTTATAAAAAGGCAACACTTACCTAGAAAGATGAGACATACAGACAAATAGTTGGAATTTGACAGTGTACTCATCTTATGCACTGTGGAAAGGTTTGGAAGTATGGGGTGAGAGAAACTGTCTTACCTGAGACAGTTTCATGACGACACTACACGAGTAGTTGCCAACAAAGAAATGAACTCACTTACAGCAAGTGGGCAGGGAAACAACTTAATACACTAAGAAATTTCTAAGACAGTAATGGAATTCTAGGGAATCATATTATCTAATAGGCAGGAAGTAAAGGAAGATTCCACAAAAGAAATGAGGTGTAGCTCACCAGACAGTTATTCCAGAATCACAAATAAGTTCAGTCAAAAAGGTCATAAAGGAGGAAGATAACAATAGTGTCAATACTTTGGGTTAAAGATGGATTTTATTTAAGTTTCTGTTCAGCTGCAAGGGGTAGAAGATCTAATTTTAAAGTGGAATATGCCATCCGAGGCTCAACAGTGGAGGCAGAAAGCGACTGCCGCTGTTCCTAAACTCGCCTAGGCCAAACTCCACATATTCCCCCTTCCTCCCTCGCCATTCCTCATGGTGCAGCCCGGTGGTAGCAGCTTTGAGCACTGCATTGTGTGAGGCAAGAAGGTGGGGTTGGACGGGACAGAACACAGCCAGTCTTGTTTGATTTACTTTCAATCCTTTCAGTAGACTTCTGGGAAGATCTCGTCCAAGGAAAGCTGGGAAAATAGGAGTGCAATTTTGCATCAGCTCTAAACCTGGGAAACTGCATGTTAATTTTTATATCATCTCCAGTGAAAGGAATTATCTGCTACTGCCTGAAGTATGCTTTGGTTTTTCCTTCATGTCTTTATTTCACCTGACCCTTGTAGCTTATTGGTTTAGGGATAAGGCAAATAATCTGTAACTCTGACTGGTAGTCAGACCTGAATCATAATCTTTCCATAATCTCTTTCCCTATAAAATGGGAATAATTTGTTGCAAGATTAAATTTAAATAATATACGTAGATTTTAGTGAAGCTGTACTATGTAGAAACAAGGTGTAATTTGTATCATTATTCAGACTATGCTATCTGCATATCTGTCACACAATATTTATATCATTGACTAAATATATTTGAGTTTTGCCAAACCTAGTTTGAGGCTTTCTTTTTTTTTTGAGACAGGGTCTCACTTTGTAGTTCAGGCTGGCCCTGAGCCAAGCCTCAAACTCCCATCATAGCAATCTTCCTGCCTCTGCCTCCCGAGTGCTGGGATTACAGGCATGAACCACCACGCCTGGCACTGTGGTGTGTAGTACTGATTGCTGCTGGGCGTGAGTCTCCACACCCAGTATTGTATGTGGTTAACCAGGGATCAAATACGGATCCTTGTGCTTACAAGACAGGCTCCGGAACCACTGAGCTATATCTCCAGCCCAGTTTGAGGCTTTCTTAAGCGAAACTTCCCCATTGTGGGATTTTGCATTTCTACAAATTTTTTTTAGTCCTTGCCATACGCCTTAGAAGAACTCACTGAATGCCTCTTGAATGTATTGATGAACTTAATTCTTACTGATAGCCAATGGTATATGATGGAAATCATTGATTAGAAACACATGAAACATTAACTCTAATAATCTCCTCATAATGACTATTTCAACAGACTCTGCTTGATGTTTATTTCTAATACCAGGTTGTTTGTCTGTTCTGGGTGGCAGAATTATGTTAATTCAAGTATTGTCTTTGCTTGAAACAAACATGATTATAGAAGTAATTTTTCAAATGTCTCTCCTTGTTTTTCTCACTCATTCCCAGAACATCTTGGCTGGGTCTCTCCTAGCAGATGGGCTGAGCAGAGCCCCAGAGGCCCACACGTCCAGACTGTGAATCTGGGAGGAAAGCAAATGTCAGCAATGAGGATCCTCTCAGGAACATGTTTTGCCTCAAATACCAGCCTCTCTTTACCTCTTAACTTCTGCAAGAGCAGATCTTTCTACAGAAGGTAGAAAAGGAAGAGCACAAACCCAGTAGGAAAATAACAGAAATGGGTAGTCACAGGATAAATTAAGTCCAGCTGAGAGGAATGTAGCACAACTCCCCCCACCAAGAAGGAAAATACCTCAAATCAGTCCATGATTTCTTTACACAAAATAATGCTGCAACTCAGACACAAGAGAGGTTTTTAAAGATGATTGATAAAGGATTACATTTGGGAAAATGGGGGATGAGTCCTACTTATAAGACAATATAAATTCTACTTAAATGGACATACCTTGAGGATATCCTCATAAGTGAAATAAATAGGGCACAGATAGATACATATCGCATCTTTTCTCTGGTATGAGAAAATGAAGATGTAAATGAGTCCTAGCATTGTACGTTATATATTGTGAAACAGAAAATGCTCAATGTAAAATAAGGTGAAAGGGGACAATGTTGAGATTGTAACAAAAAAGTAAGGAAACAAATTTTATATATATGGGGGGGTGGTAGGGTGGGTGGGGCTATGGGAAAAAATGAGAATTAAGTTGTGTCTTATA
>PVIR01043638.1:0-11770 GCA_004026965.1 Petromus typicus
GTGAAAAATAAATTTAAAATGTGTTATATACATGTACCAAGTCCCCATTGAGGAATGTAATCATTATATACTTGCTAACAACATGTGCAAATAGAAATTTTTTAAAAGCTAAATATATGGTTTCTCTTACATGATAAACTGCAAATATAATTTACAGAATAAAGATGATAGGCGAAAAAAAGGAGACTTCTGGAGACAGGAAAGAGACTGAGGAAAGAAGAGAGGATGGAGAGTAAGGAGGGGGACTCAAAGGACTTAAAATGATCAAGAAATTAGAAGAGAGTGTATATGTACCAATTCTACAAAAATATAAATATTATATAATTTAAATATTAGTAATTTAAAAGCAGAGGTGTTAAGGATAGAGCTCAGTGGTAGCATGCCCTTGGGTACTACTCCCCCACCAAAACAAAACAAAACAACCAAGTAATACTATCTTTTCCTTTCAGGTCTAAAAAGTTATATTCTTTTTCCTTTTTCTCTTTAATTAGCAAGTAACAACTGTATATATTTATGACATACAACATGTTTTCATATCTGTACACTGTGGAATGGCTAAATAAAATTATTTGTGTATGCACTATCTCACATTCTTATCATTTCTTTATGGTAATAACAAACTTACTGTTAGACATCTACAAGTACATGATATATTGATGAACTTATTCATCTGTCTAAATGAAATTTCGTGCGCTTTGACCAACATATTTCAATCCTGATAATTCCCAGTCTTTAGTAACTACTATCACTGTTTCTATTTGACTTTTTCCAAATTCCACATGTAAGTGAAATATGCACTTCTCTTGTTATACATATTCATTCCAGTATTACTTCTAAAACATCCATGACTATATTCTCTGTATTACTATAAATCAATTATTAAACGTTTCAGTTCCAGACACACTTTATTGAGGAGATAGAAATACACATGACAAGAGTAACTTCTCCAACTACCTGCTCCCACAAGTACTTTCTACCTTTCTAAACAGATAAACACAATAGTAGTAATTTGTCTCTGCATCACTAGTAACCTAAAGATACTCTTCCAAAAACATTACTACAATCATAATTTCCTGCATTACCTTTCCTGTTCTGCCATCTTGTAGTTTTCCTTGGTAACTAAAAATGATGGCAACCTGTCTACTTAGTTGTATTTCATGTATTGTATTTCATTTAAATATGTTTAAAAGTAAGAAAAATATGTCTTTCCACTCACCTCAAGTACTGGTCCAGCTCCAAGAATAATCTGTTCTACTCCACTGGCAAATCCTTTCTGACTGAGGGCAGTAAGGTGGTGAATAAGGAAATTCGTGCTCTGAGTCTTCCCAGAACCACTCTCTCCTGAAATCACTATGCACTGATTCTTTTTGCGCTGAAGCATAGCATGGTAAGCTACATCCGCCACAGCATATATATGGGGCTCAAGTTTTCCCAGCTGATGGTTATCATACATTTTGACATATTTAGGGTTATAAATAGGAAGAAATTTGAATGGGTTGATAACTATTAGAATACTGCCAACATAGGTATAAATTTTCTCATGCTTAAAGCGATTTCGCAGGTTTTCTAAGAGTGTTTTCTCATTCAAATCGGGTAAGCTACATAAATCATCAAAGTCTTTCTGCTGAGGTTGTGGAAGAAAACCCCGTTCTACCATCCTACGACGTTCTTCTGTTACCCGCAGCCATGACTGAAGGCTCCCATAATGGATGGATCCATCAAGGTTTTTTTCTCTCAGAAGAAACCGGTAGTCCTCTCCACTTGAGCGATTTTCCAGAGCCATCCGGGGCCACAACATCATCCGCTGAACTGGACAATCCGTTGGATTGAGTATCCATTCTTCTCCACCAAATTCCTTTACCTCTGCTAAGACGTAACATTTTGTTTTGTCTAGATTAAGTCTGTTTATAAGAGAGTCAATCACCTCAGCAGCTGTGGAATTTTTTCTGGCAGGAACTGGACAGTAGATTGTCCCTTCTGAAATTGTCCCAGGATATATACGTAATGTATGTTCATTATCCTCAAAGCGTCGTCTTCCTCCATCACTTATATTCATATTGGATCTTGTCCCATTAGCATGGACAGTACATGTCTGAGACCAAACCAATCATTTTCTTAGCCAAAAAAACACCCCTGTAAGATAAAAAATATGAAATATTTAAAATGCCGATTATATATCTTAGAACACAAAACTATAACTTACTTCAGAAAAAAAAAAAGTTCAATGAGACTATATAAATATTAAGTTTTACTGTCTAAATCAGAGCACATTCTAATATTGTCACTTGCCAAAAATATAGATCAACAACTGTGAATTCAAAGAATAAAAAGGAAAATTATGTTTCTCCTGCTATGTCAAATATTTCTAAGGTATTTGGGATTAGAACCAAGTTCCTTTTTTATCCCTGAAGAATCTTACTGAAGACTGAGTTAAGGGAATTACTACACAATTTACTTAATATGCACCCAAATCTCCAAGATAACAGAAAAACAAGGAATGTCAATGATGAAACAAGAACTTTATGGAACTCACTATGAACAGTAATATATTATAACATCAACAGAGAACTTAAAGTTATTACCAAGAAAACAATCAAGAGGAAACTGGTGCAGAGACAAACTTATTTTCAAGGAACTTTGAGCTTTGACTCTTGCCCTCCCCACATGATGCAGCAGAGAAGGGGTCTGACGGGGCAAATAGAAAGGTCTTGCTGCTGCACTATTACAAACTATTCTGAACTTCTCTTTGTCTTTCAATGTCACTGTTCTACCTCCTTATCTAATCTTTTCCCATTCTGCATGTATTTCCAATCTGCTCAAATCCCATGTACACTCTTTTTTTTTTTTTTTTTTTTTAGGTTTTTTGAGACAGGGTCTCTCTTTGTGGTTCAGGCTGGCCCTCAGCTCAGCCTCCAACTCACATCACAATCCTCCTGACTCTGCCTCCCGAGTGCTGGGATTACAGGCGTGAGCCACCACACCCAGCACTGTGGTATGTGGTACTGGTTGCTGCTGGGTGTGGGTCTCCACACCCAGTATTGTTATGTGGTTACCGGGGAATCGAACCCGGGTCCTTGCGCTTGCAAGACAGGTGCCGGAACCACTGACCTAACTCCCCGGCCCCCCCATGTACACTCTTGTGGAAGGATGATCTCAACATCTGCACTTAATATTAAGAAGACAGGTCATTATTTCCTCCTGTATTTGTTTTCATATCATTTCTACTCTATTCCTTTCTGCAGAGAAAATATGTTCCATGTACTTTCCAAGACTAACAAAACCTATTTCTTATCACCCCAATTACTAACAGGCCCCATTAAAAAGCCAACCTCATGTGTTATCTGTTTTCGCTTATTTTGTTCTTTAACAATGTTCTACTTTTTTTAATGAAAAATACTTTCACATATTTTAAAAGTCCTCCAATCAAAAACTTTACTTTTTCCTAGATGACCTTTCAAATAGATTAAAGAAATTTTTTTTTTTTTTTTTAAGACAGGGTCTCGCTTTGTAGTTAAGGCTGGCCCTGAGCTCAGCCTCAAACTCACATCTCAGCAATCCTCCTGTCTCTGCCTCCCAAGTACTGGGATTATAGGCGTGAGCCACCACGCCTGGCACTGTGGTATGTGGTACTGATTGCTGCTGGGGTGAGTCTCCAAGCCCAGTATTGTTATGTGGTTAAGTGGGGATCAAACCTGGGCCCTTGCACTTGCAAGAGAGGCGCTGGAACCACTGAGCTATATCCCCAGCCAAGAATGTATTTTTAAAACGGCTACTTTAATAAGACTTTTCTATTTATTAATGTTAATGCAGGGGGTTAAAGCTCATTAACTTCTACATTAACATTCCACTGCATGAGTCTACCAGTTCATCAATCAACTTTTCTTCTAGTGAGCACTAGTATGTTCCCATTAAACCAAGAAAGTAGTGCTGCAATTATCTGCACTAGAGTTCACCGTTTTAAACTTACAAATAAAATTACTGACTGAGGCATTATCAGCTTTCAGATATTAACAAAACATTCTTCAAATTGTGTGTTCCATTGGACAATCTCACAACAACTGTAGGAGGATTCAGATTTTTCTGCTTCCTTTTGTTACTACTGTCATACTTCTGAAGTTCAAAAAGGAAATTTTCATCTCCCTAGTAAGTAGTGAAAATGACTCTACTCAGCTCAGTGTCATTTGGACTATATTGGTCATTCATTTTCCCCCTTTTTTGAGTTGTCTTGCTTTTATCACTCTGAATGAGACTTTCACATATTAATATCCTGTATAGTAATCACCTTTCAGCTGAATGTGTGGTGAAGATATTTTATTAATGAGCAGTATCTTTTATTTATAATGCTTTTTTGTTTTGTTTTGTTTTTTGAGATAGGCTCTTGCTACAGTTCAGGCTTGCTTCAAACTCATTCATCATATACCCCAGGGTTTGCCTCAAATTTATAGCAATCCTTCTATCGCAGCCTCCCAATTGCTGAGATTACAGGCATGCATCACAACCCTTAGCTTATAATGCTTTTTATTATACGCAAGTTTGGTTGGTTGGTTGGTTTGGAAGTATACTGAACCTGGGGCTTTCACACTGAACTTTTTTTTTTTTTTTGAGACAGGGTTTTGATAAATCCTGTCTGAGCTGGACTTTGATAAATGTCTGAGCTGAGCTTAAACACGAGATCTTCCTGCCTCAGCTTGGATTACAGGCATGTGCCACAAGCACAATATCGAAAGTTTTTTTTAACAGTAAAATTTATCAATCCATTATAGTTTATGCTTTTTTCCCCCCTTTTTCCCCTACAGTTACAGATTATCAAATCCAAGCCCTTCAACATGCTAGATAAGCAATCTATCACTGAATTACACACGCAGCCCTTTTTTATTTTCAGACAAGATTTCACCAAGTTATATGGGCAGGCCTCAAAGCTGCAATCGCCCTGGGTCAGCCTCTGGAGTAGATGGGAGTACAGAGTTGTGCCACTGTGCCTAATTTATTATTTTTTTTAGTAAAACAATATTAACAACTGTAGTTAGCTCTTAATATATGTTTAATTGTACTGCTCATTTTTCTAAGTACTTCACAAGAATTATTTCATTTAAACTTCACAGATCCTCTCCGGGTTGTTTTACTATTGCCATCTTTACTTTATAGCTCAGAAAACAAAAGCAGAAAGATTTCATGATTTGACTAAAGACCCCTAATTAAAATGAGATAAAGCTGAAAAACGAAACAGGCAGTCTAGCCCTAAAGTGTACATCCTCTGCTAGTTATTCAAAAATCTTCCTTATCCTAGTCAGCTGTGGCAGGATACATTTGTAATCCCAGCACTCAAGAGGAAGCGGAGGCAGGAAGAATTCATGAATTCATGGCCAGCCTACACAGTGAGAACCCAGTCTCAGAAAACAAAAAAAAATTCCTAACCTGAAGAAATGAAATTACTCTACATTTTCTTCTAAAAAGTAGATTTTTCTGGGTTTTTGCAGATCTTTAATCTGTATAAAATTTATTTTCAGAATATTATGATAAAGGGCTTTTAATTTACTGATCATAATGTCACCTTAGCCATTTAAGGGCTAGCAATCCTCATCATTTCTTCAGCAAATTCCATGGAACTATACAATTATTCTAGGTTCTGTATTTTGTTCCACTGATCTGTTTTGGCCATCTGCAAGTGCTACAATAAATGACAGAAACTTCAGAAGTGAAAGATACCAGTATTGTTATTTACTTTAGTGTGTGTGGTTTTGGGAAATCAAACTAATTACCACAATTTTCTTTTTTTTTCTCCGCAGAAGTGGAGCTAAAACTCTGAAGCACTCTATCATTGAGCACTCTACCTATCTATAAATCCTTATCCTTTTTATTTGTTATGCTGAGAGATGGCTTCACTAAATTGTCCAGACAGAACTTGAACTTTTGGGCTATTGCCTCAGCCTTCCTCAGTGCTGGGATTAAGGTATATATCACTTCACTTTGCTCCTCTTTACACTATTTACCGTAAGAATTTTAATATATGTGTGTAAACTACTATGAAAAAGGCTTTTAGCACTTTGATACTATACCAATTCCACAAATTAAGTGTGAAAAAACTTATCTATGAACTTTTCTCATTCATTAACACTTTGTCAATTTTTTTAAATTACAAAAACTAGTTTTATCCTCAGCACCACAAAAAAAATTTACTTTATCCTTCATTTCTAAAGTTTTTGTCATTTTCATACCCACTTTTTTCTTATTTTTCTTTTTGTACCAAGGATGGAACTCAATACCTTGCACTTGAGAGGCAGGCACCAGAACCACTGAGCTAAGTCCCTGGCTTGCTTATTTAAATTTGATAAACACTTAAAGAGACAGTAATTCCCATTCATATAATTTAGTAGTTTTCTTTTTTTCTTTTAGTCTTTTTTTTTTTTTTTAGGTTTTTTTGAGACAGGGTCTCGCTTTGTGGTTCAGGCTGGCCCTCAGCTCAGCCTCAAACTCACATCACAACAATCCTCCTGCCTCTGCCTCCCGAGTGCTGGGATTACAGGCGTGAGCCACCACGCCCGGCACTGTGGTATGTGGTACTGGTTGCTGCACCCAGTATTGTTATGTGGTTACCGGGGAATCGAACCCGGGCCCTTGCGCTTGCAAGACAGGCGCCGGAACCACTGAGCTAACTCCCCGGCCCCTTCTTTTAGTCTTTTGATATCAGGTCTCACTATGTAACTCAGGCTAACCTCCAACTCATGGTGATCCTCCTGCCTCAACCTCGAGTCCTGGGATTCCTGGTGTGTGCCACCACATCCAGTAAATTTAGTATTTTTCAGATGAATAATTTAATGTCATGCAGACAGAACTACTCTTCTGATTATTAGTCCTACTTCCTAAGCATGACACAGTTGCATTTTTTTTTTTTGGAGAATTCAGCTCCACAGATGTACATCTGACGGAACTATTTTCTCACACATTCACTGAAAACCTGCTACTACCTGTTTAAAATAATGACACTATCATAATGATACCTATAAATATTAACTTTTTCTTTTTTGAGATAGTCTTGCTAGGTAGCCGGGGCTCACACTGAGCTTCTTTTTTTTCCTTTGAAAACATCTTCTATGTTGCCCAGGCTAACCTCTAACTCAGGTTCAAAATCCTACCACAGTCTCCCAAGTATCTGCAATCACAGGTATGCATCACTGTGTCCAGATTAAAATTAACGAATTTTAATCTCATCAGTAATCAATTTTATCCAGTTAGCTAGGAAGCATGGTACGGTTATGTTAATCAAACAGGAGATTCTGTTCCACAACAACACTAGGGGACTATCCTCAGCTTGAAAGTTCCCAGATGTAAAACTATGTTTGTATTCTTCTGAATGAACCCAAGCATATGGCTTTATATAAACTGTGCCTCAAAAAGTAGTTAGCAGGTAAACTGCTCCTTATAGCCAAAGGGCAATACATCCTGCAATGGTGCTCTACCACCCACCCAGGGATTACACCAAATGATCACACTCTGATAACTAAAGTTGTGTAATATGGCAGTCCTAGAACTAAACTCAAAACCTTTTCACCAGAGGAAGCCAACCTGACCCATAACTTCTAACAATGAACCCAACTCCAATTACCTCCCCTTTACCTCTAGAATGCCATACCTCAGCTGCTTTAGCTGCAGGTTCCTGGCAACAGCCTCACTTAACTATGAGTGTTCATTTTCCATTTTGAAACAAAAACTTTTTTAGCCCAATTTAAGTCAACATGGTTTTCTTTTTTGGTTGCTTCATCAGCCTTTGCTTTGTGTTTGGGAAAAAAAAAAGGTGGTTTCCCTAAAAACATGATTCACAAATTGATCTTAATAAGTGAATACCTGACAAGCTGCTTGAAAAATCTCTATTTTTAATTCAAAAGTATGAGAAAATATCAGCATCATGAAGGGAACTTCTTAAAAATATTCATTTCCAGGCCCAATAATAATTCTGAGACAAAGAAGTTGGGCAATATCTAGGCAATTCTGTGATTACTAGTCTTGAAAATATTTGTGGGGGGCGGGGATTTGGCTCAGTGGTTCCGGCGCCTGTCTTACAAGCGCAAGGACCCAGGTTCAGATCCCCAGTTAACCACATACCATACTGGGCGTGGAGACTCATGCCCAGCAGCAATCAGTACCCCATACCACAGTGCCGGGCGTGGTGGCTCACGCCTGTATACTCAGCACTTGGGAGACAGAGGCAGGATTGCTGAGATGTGAGTTTGAGGCTGAGCTCAGGGCCAGCCTGAACTACAAAGTGAGACCTCGTCTCAAAAAACCTAAAAAAAAAAAAAAAAAAGAAAATATTTGTGAACCAATTCTCTATTCCCTTACTATTCCTACCAGAGCTGTCAAATCGAAATGTCTTCTCCTTAATAGTTTTGTTTTTGTTTTTTTAGGTTTTTTGAGACAGGATCTCATTTTGCAGAGACCTTGAACTCACTATGATAGCCTCAGTTGCTCTCAAACTCTCAGCAATCCTCCTGCCTCAGCCTTCCAAGTGCTGGAATTGTGCAACACCACACCCAGCTTTCTGAATCTTCATTTTAACACACAATTAGTATTTCAGTAAAATAGCTGACTTCTTATTCTTGAAGCAGCCCACATAGGACAACTATTTTTCTTGCCCTAGCACTCACTGATATGTTGAGCTTTTCTTTTTACTTACTCTTGACTGCATTTTCTACTTTTGTGTGTGTGTGTACTGGGAATCAAACTCATAACTTTGCACTTGTGAGGTAGGCACCGAAACCACTGAGCCTATCTACTATCCCCTGCCTATCTACTATCTCATTTTAAAAGTTCAAAAATCTTTCCAGAGTTCTAGTCTCAATTCAGTGTTCTTCACCTAGTATCTATGGATGCTTCTGCACTACCATGGCTGATCCGCAAAGCCAGAAAGTCTGCCAACTCCTATGCCACAAAAAAAAAAAAAAAGTAAAGGTAAACTATACAACTAGCAGATTGAAAAATGAAAACAACACAAAAGAAAGCGGAGGGCAACTACAACAGGTAAAACAATGGAAGCACTGTAAGTTTTAAAACCAAATATATCTGTAATTACAGTAAATAGTTGTTTCAATTAAAAGACAAAGATTGTCAGACTAAAATTTTTAAATGTAACTAAGTTGCCAATAGACATATATGTAACATGAGGACAGAAAATGTGAAATATGTACGTATGTATGTGTATATATACACACATATAACAAAATGTAAACACTAGCTAAAAGAAAATTGGTATAAGCAAAATAGCAAGCAATATAGAAAAAAAGTTGAGTTAAACATCTCTTAAATCTCTTTTAGGCCTTACATGCTATTATTCTAAGTTCAAGCATGGGACAAAGGTCCTTCAGTGTAGCTGGTATTGAAGACAAGCAAAAAATAGAAAAAGACTGTAAGAAGTTAAGATGGAACTGACAGAGTGGTAAGTAGGCTAGCAAGTGTTGATCAAATCTACTATAAAGAAAAACTGAAATAGCAACACTTAATCAGTATGTTTATTAGTCAGAGGGCCTGGAAACACAGCCATGAGATTACACATAGGATCAAGCACAAAAGCAAAAATTAAAAACTAAAGAAAAAGGTCTAATGAGCCAAGGTACTTTGGTAGTCAAGAGTAATAAGACTTAGCTCAAAGATAGAAAACTCAGAAAGAAAAAGAAAACTCATTTCTTTACTAAAAGAGTAAGAAGAAAAGAAATGAGTACAAAAACTTGTTGAAGACATTCCAAGAGTATAAGCAGTAACCTTCAGTACAAAGTAAGGTACAGGAACTTAGAGGAAATCACTGCTGCATAAAAGTCAATTGGGTGATGAAAGATAACAAAAGAGAGGAGAGAAATGAATTTTCATGACACAGTAACAAACATATATCATGTTAGCCTGCCCAGTTTGTAATCTATACCCTCTTCTGGTCAAAGTCTTGAGTTTTCCTTTGAAAACCTATTTCTCTCCTCCCTTGTCAAACCACACGGTTTGAACACACTAACCCCATACCCCAGATAGAAAGGACTGGGGAAATTAGCTGCTACTCAAACCTGGTCAATCACTGCATTTCATTTCATGTGGCCACTGTGGCTGATCATTGAAATTCTATACTGGAACTTTTGCTGCAATTATTGGAAATGTGACAGTTTTTTCCAATAGGGCTGCTATAGTAGAAGGACACAAATCTAGAACTATTTATATATCCTTCTGTTCAGAATCTGGAAGAGCCTTTATGCAATAAAAGAAAACTAAAACTAATACTCAGAACAAAGCCTTATCAACATATTTGAGCCAATGAATCTGGCTGTGCCTCAAATAAACTCTACCACTAAACTACCTTGTTAAGCATGCCAATCAATTCTATTTTATTCTCTGAACCACTCTGAGGACCTCTTTTCTATTATCAAAAAGGAACCCATTATAACAACAGATAGCGCCTGAATGTGATACTCTTTGAGACTGCAAGTATCCTTTGTTGCCCAAATTTCTGACTTTCAAAAACTCTTAGAATCTAAACTAAAGAATTAAACACATTTGAGTAAACTTTTGGGTATTTCCTTCAGTATATTATTCTTTGTACCCAAACTTGAAGAACCAAACATTCAAAATAAGGCAATAACATCTGACATACAAATTCATTATCTAAACTGAAGGATTAACAGATTTGGATAATGAGAAATACTTGTAATGCCAACCACGCACTAGTACAGAAAGGGATTTATAATCTCAAAGAAAAAACAGACGAGCCAGGGATATAGCTCAGTGGTTCCGGCGCCTGTCTTGCAAGCGCAAGGGCCTAGGTTCGATCCCCGGTAACCACATAACAATACTGGGCGCCCAGCAGCAACCAGTACCACATACCACAGTGCTGGGTGTGGTGGCTCACGCCTGTAATCCCAGCACTCAGGAGGCAGAGGCAGGAGGATTGCTGTGATGTGAGTTGGAGGCTAAACTCAGGGCCAGCCTGAACTACAAAGGGCGATCCTGTCTCAAAAAAAAAAAAAAAAAACCCAGAGAACTGTATATAAAGGTAAACAGCTATAAAAATGGATAAGAACATTGGGCTTTGGGGAATCTTCAATTTACTTATTAGGGTTTTCACCAAATCAAAGTCTGACATCATATATTGCCTTATTTATATTGAACAGTAAAACCTTTCAACTCAGAAAATCAAAAGCAAAAAACCAGGCATGGTAGTACATGCCTACAATCCTAGAACTGGGGAGGCTGAAGCAGGAGGATCACTGCAAATTTAAGCCAATCTTGAGTTCAAGATGAGCTTGGACTACATAGGCAAGACCTTGGCTCAAAAAACCCCAAAATAAAACAAAAACCTATGAGAACTCACTTTCTGATAAGGACAGTATTTCCAGTAAACAAGAAAAAAGTTTACATGAAAATAACAGGTATAACTGACCAACAACAAAAATAAAAAACAAAGCACAAAAGAAGCCTATTTCCTGCACTTATGTAATGACTGGACACTACTGTATCTTCATAAAGAAAAGTATTTACTAATTTATTTTGTATCCCAACAGTCACTTCAAAAATGCAGCTACGAGAGGGAAACAACATGGTGAGACGGTTGCTGTGGTTGGTAGGGCGTGGTTCAGAACAGACTGTGATGTTGTGTTATTCACTGGCCCGAGTTTAAGGGACTAATTATAGAGGAAAACTGTGGTGAAAAAGAAAACAGGGAAAACAGTTTCTTCTAAATTAGAAAGTCACTTAAAAAGACAAAGCGAAGATTTTTAATACAATCCTGTTAGTAAAATTT
>PVIR01043639.1:0-11626 GCA_004026965.1 Petromus typicus
TTAACTCACAATTAATGAAGCCCTAGTTGGCCTTATGTGCCTACACGGGAGGCAAAAGCTTATTCACAAATCATGGGCAAAATTTTGTTAGGAAGCAATGTTTCTAATCTTCCAGATAATTCAGAATGTGTTTCCTTGATCATTACTAAATGAAAACATAAAATTTAAAAACTCCTGTGAAGAGCTTTATCAATTCTAAAAATATATTTTTGCCTGTAGTTTGACAAATAGTGGTCTGATAGAAAGCATATCTGAGGGAATGTTCCAGTCTTCACTCTTAGCTAATTCATAATTCTTAGTTAAAACACAATGACCTATTCACTTAAGTTTCTTAGACTTTCTCATTTTTTGTAGCATAAGATTAGTCTAAAATGATACAGTTTAGTTTAATATTATGTATCAAATTTATATGTCAATTATAGAGTAAAAGATGGGACAAATCAAAGGAGGAGGAATAAAAAATCTATTATAGAATATGGATATTCCAATATAAGCCACCCAAGCTGGATATTTATTTAATTTTAAAAATTAATTTTAAATTTGATAAAGTTTAACTTTGCCTCTGTACACCGATTCTGAGAATTCTATTCTTTTAATTTACATGGGTATGACATTGCTTCAGCAAATAACTTGCTAGAAATATCCTTTAAGCTAATTTGAGAACAAATCACATTTATATCAGTAGGCAACATCTTTTGTGTGTGTGTGTGAAAGGGGAAAATAATTCAAATTTTCATCTAATTAAAACCCATTTGTACAGATTCAGCTTGATATGACTGCAGCCATGACTGCAGCAACTTCCATGACTGTCAGAATAATGCTAGTCAGGTTTTTGTCCATAAATTTCTAGGAAATTGTACATAAACAGAACCAGTTGGAATGGCATACGCACTTTTACAACCAGGCATTGGGGCCAAATCTGTCCGATTCTTTGATATTAGTTTAAGATGAACCAGGTACATTCCAATAAGGATGAAATCACTTTTGTCCTAACCTACACATATATTCTCTCTTCCAACAAAAATTATAAAGATCTAATTAATCAACTTCTTCCTAGGATCACACCTCTGTTAGTAAGGCTACTGATGCATACTTTCTGTGCAGTTCTGGGTCTGTCTGCCTCTTTCTTCAGACTAACAGGACCCGCGGACAGGTCTCTGTGCAGAGGAACAGTTGTTTCAGAATACAGCCTCTCTCAGTTAGCCCTAATTATTGAAAGTGGACTCTATGTCTCTTTTGGATGTAGAACCCAGCCTTTTTCTTCACTATAATATACATAGGTAGAATGCAAATAAATATGCGTGTTTTGCTTCTTATTAATAATCCATCATTTAACATTATAAACTGAATGAGCAACAGTTAAATTGCTGACTTTCAGACACATGGTTAAATTGACTAATATTTAAAGGCTTTTCCTTTCCACCATAGCATCACACAAAGTAATAAACGTGAAATTTTAAAAGCAGATGTGAAATTAAAATAAATGTGTATCTGGATTTTATCATGACCTGAGAAGTACAGGGATTCCCAGAATGGGAAATCACAGTGAAGGTAAATAGTCTATCAGCTGGCTGAGTCCAGCTCAAATTGCTTCTGTAGACATGGCTCACAGGGACATAAGAACCCAGGCTGACCTAACTCAAACTCAACATGTGTAATTGTTAAAGCAGGTAACAAGGGGACACAGTGAATACATTTTGGCTGTTTAAACTTCTACAAACAAATGACACAAGTTAGCTTCAAATTTCATTGTCTCTAGGGATTCATGTAAACAGCACAACTTCAGCTGTCACAGTGAAAAATAGTCCGTGCACAAGAAAGAGAACAGAATCACAGTAACTGTGGACAGTCCAATTAAACTCATGATAAAAAACTATAATACAAGCAGGTGTTGAGCTTTAGCAAGATAGGTTCATCAGGGACAAAACGAACAAAAATCTTAGAGAAAATTAGTATTTAATTCATAATCCAATATGTATAAATATATAGACAAAAAATATGGTAAACGTGCTTATGATGGTTAAAGAAAGGAACCTGAAACTGTGAGAAGACAAGAAGGAAAAAAAGATAATGTGAAAAGAAACTTGAGTAAAAACAAAAGAAAAGCAAAAACTAAACCCAAATCAAATTGGAAGAAGATCTGAGGAATCAAACAGAACGCATTGTAAAGTGAGAAACAGATGGAAATTAGGAGACAAACAGATGGGAGTTATCAAGAGGTTAAAAATAATCATGGAAGTTCTAAGAAGTGGTCCAATACAATTTAACAAGAGTCACTGAAATAAGAATAGAAAGAATTGGGTACATGTAAGGGACCCAGCATTCCTACCCTCACACTGTAGTATCACCTGTGGCCAGCTCGCCTGGTGAACTTTACTACTCTCTAATCTGAGGGGCAAATGAGGATGAATAATAGAGAGACACTGAGTCAGCTCCAGCAGGCAGAAGAGTCTGGAGCCTTTGGCTCACCTCGCTTTTATTTAAACACCAGCACAATCAATCAAGGTAACACAAGATTCATCTTGTTGCCAATACCCACTAGCATATTCTCTGGTAAACAGCTTAATCTCAGCCATCCTAACTTTTCCCTAATGTGAAGTCACCCTTGACTGCAGCCTTTCTTTTCTGTGCTCACAGATGAGGCTGATGGGACCTTTGTTCTCTTCTGATCTTCGATAGGCAATACGGGAAGAAATAGTGGCTGAAAATTTTCAATAATTGGATGACATAAGCACCTTGGTTTAAAAGTACCAGGATATCTCAGAAAGACAACAGTGAAGCAATAACAAAACAAATCTTCATCTAATACTATCAGAGTGAAACTGCAGAAGATGGCACGTAAAGAGGAACAACTAAAAGCAAATAACAGGAGGATGATAGAATGCTTGTGGAAGTTTTATCAGCTGTATTGTTTGTTTCAAATGTAACCACAGCCTCCCAAAACCATTGTTCTTTGCCAGCGATAAAAATACTGTGACAAGATCACAGACTGCAGTTGTGGACTCTGAGAAAGTGTGGCAGCAAGAGGGTGAACACGTACTTTTAGGAAATAGACTCTTTAAATGAGTAATGTCCTGTCACAACACGGTTGCATAATATCTTCTATAGTCATATCTTCATATGCATGGGCTGCAGAATTGGTCAAAATCACTGCTCACTGCAATTAGAGAGAGAAAGAGTATTCCAGACTGGCACTTGCATCAGACTCCTGGCATTTCAGAGGCATCCAGAACCTCACAGTCACTGTTACTGGCTTCTACTTTTGTACACTTCAAGTGCTAACAATGAGTTGAGAAAGGTTGAGTGTGATACCGCTATGCCTAACAGGCTTATATTACCCTAGTAAAAAGACTAGTGTTAGCCTAATGAAATGGGAAAGTTTTGGCACACTTTTGAAAAGTTTTTCTAATTACAGCATTCCCTTTGGGAAAAATTCATCTGAAATTTGTAGGTTTCAGCATTCATCACAAGTTCTACAAATTAATGATGAGTACCTCGGTATGACTGGGTATGGTGAATTACTTATAATTTTAAAAATTGGCTTAACATAAATCCTTTGAGGCTATATTCATAGAAACTATTTTCCAGAGGCAAGGCAATAATTATTAGTTCCATTTTAAAGATGACAATGTAGGGATTTACAGGTGAAGCCTTATTTACAAGTCATAAAGCTGTAGGTGTGAGAGAGTTGAGAAACTCGGGTGCTCTGTCCCTTGTTTCATGTTTTTAATCAAGGTTTATACAAGGCAAGTCTTTTATTTTAGTATTTGCAAACAATGCCATAGTGAAATTGTGTATTATGAAAACAAAAATTATCTGTTAGTTTCACACACAGTTGACATAGACAGTAACATGAGATTTATTATATTTATTCTTTTTTGAGCAATCATATTTGACTACAGGTTTTCTTGTAAGAAGGCAGTATGTTTCTCCAAATCTTGTTCATCTATTCATTTTTAAAAAGATTTTGAAAATAGAATATGCTTGATCCACCATTGCTCACACTGATAAATTCTGGAGTTAACTCAGGACAGAAATACTTGTGTGATATGGATTGATTGATTTGGATTTGATTATTTGTGGATAATCAAATCTCAGTCACCAGAGTGAAATCCCAAGATGACACAGCTGTTTTCCTGTAAATGAGAGAAATTGATAGGCAAATTATTGAAAACAAAAAGAATTTTTAAAAGTTTTCTGACATATTTACCAACATTTATTCTATTTCCATGTATCAACTTTAAAGAACTGAAAACTTGTAATAGTGCTATTTTCTAACTGCAGTCACCATTAGGATGCACGCTGCACCTCATGGTGAAAGTGATTTCTACCAGTTGAGGTAGAAAAATGCAATGAATGTTGAAATGTTTTAAAAATGATTATAATAACAGCATATTGCTTTTTTTTTTTTGAGACAGGGTCTCACAGGGTCTCACTCAGGCCAGCCTGAGCTCAGCCTCCAACTCACATCACAGCAGTCCTCCTGCCTCTGCCTCCCGAATGCTGGGATTACAGGTGTGAGCCACCAAGCCCGGCACTATGGTATGTGGTACTGATTGCTGCTGGGGTGTCTTCATACCCAGTATTGTATGTGGTTACCAGGGAATCGAACCCAGGCCCTTGCACTTGCAAGACAGGTGCCGGAACCACTGAGCTAAATCCCTGGCGCCAACAGCACGTAGCTTTTAATTCCATTAAAATACTCCTCCTTGCTTTGCCTTAGTAGTTATCCATTTTTCTTGCCTTTTTCTGAAGTAGTGCTGGAAATGTTTCCTGAATGTCTGTAGTGGCACTCCTACCATGGCTTCTTCAGTTCATAATGAGTTCATGGCTGAGTCAGTTCAAGATGTTTATCTTTAATTTCAACTTTGGGGAAGAGCTTTGGGAAAGCCAGGTTTGACAAATAGGGTGGATGAAGAGATGAAGACCCACTATAATGTTTTACAAGTCTCCCTTCCTATTGGATGGCACATGCCAGCAACATTTATGGCATTATTTAGTTTCATCTAAAAATACTCAGAGGAGGGCACATCTAGAACTGCTTCAGAAAGTGGAAAGAATCAGGAGATAGGTATATTTGGAGTTGGAAGGAATATTTGGGAGAAGATTGATGGCAATATATCTTTTACTGTAATAATTTTTTAAAAAAATGTAAACATTTATGGTATGCACTGCTCAGACCTAGGATTTTCCACTCCTTTGAGTTTGGATGGCACTTAGGAAACTTATCTTCTTATATGACAAAATCCTACTTTTCAATGTCATCACTGTATGACAGTATCCAGTGCTGATAGGAATGTGGACCAATGAGAGAACCCACAAATTGTCTCTGGGTTTAAAAATTGCAACAGTTCTTCAAGAAAGAATGACATTTATTTTCTTAAAGATGACAATGACTGTAGTCTGCTGATTATACATACTATGTTCCAACCATATAAGTCTATACACAGAGAAACTCACATATATAGTACCAAGAGATATGCACATGCACAAGAATGTGCAGCCTTTGTTAAGTGGATACAGGCTTTGTGCTGTCTTTCCACACTAGCATTTTCTCTGCAAGTCAAGTTAATTACGATTGCACACCTAAATATGGATGAATTTCAAACACACAGTTTTGAGAAAAATAATTACATATATGTCATTGATGAGTCCCAAATAGCCAAAATTAAATAATGTATTTCCGAAGCACATATACATGAGGACACATACATCCAGGCACATGTATGAAGTAAAATCAGGTGAGGGTACATATATTTATTTTATTTACTACGTTAGCCATTATAATGTGTATCATAATTATTATTTTGCCTTCATAGTACCTATTATACAGTTCAGCAAAGTAGGTTGAACATCCATCTCATTACTGAGATATTTAAAGTATGAAAGAATATTTTATAACAAGTATCTAAAATATTTAGTAATAATATTAAATTAAGTTTGTCAGTTGTTTTAACCAAGATAAGAGTTACAGTTATATTCTTAAGGTAAAACTACATTGTAAAGCGATAATTCTTGGTGTTACCTGGAATGAAATTTCCAAAAGGAGCCAGCTAAAATAGTTGTGAAAAATTATAGAAAGCAAATAAATATTTAAGGTTTCAAACTACCAAGACTACCAAGAAAAAATATTTTTCTGGACCACAACAAATTATAATAAAAATCAAATACAATAATACCACACAACTAATATTAAAAGATATGAAAGAATCCCAAATAAAAATACAATGGTAGAAGTAAATCCAAGATCTCAATGTACCTTTTCCAGGAAAATTAGGAACAAAGAGTAGATTGCCATATTTGGTTAAAAACAACATCAAAAAAGAGAAGAAAATCCACTTCTATATAGAATGTAAGAGACTTAAAAATGAATTTAAAAGGTGATAGAAAAAATGGGAAAATGTATCCAAGTAAAATAAAATCAAAATTCAGGATAAGCAATGTTCATATCATATAAAATTAAATGGAAAACAAGTATAGTGGGAAAGAAAGTGTTTAAGGAAACTGCCCACAAGAGAGAAATGACAGGCATAACCTTTTAGGATAAACAAGTATTCAGTACAGACATGGGAAACTCCTCATCCTGGTGCACTATCTCAACTGTAACATCTTAAAAATTATTAAGTTAATTAAGTAGGCAAATTGTCTTATTTTCTGGTTTTACATGAGTGTGCCCTCTTCTGGGTCAGTAATTTTGAGAGCAGCTTTCAAATTAAATGTAGTTATGTTACTCATTTGTTCTTTTTCTTACCAATCATGTATATAAAAATTACTGTTACTGTCCACTGGATGTCTTTGCTTGCTTGCTTATTTATTTATTTTAGACTAGTTGTCCTAGTTTCTATCATTTGCAACAGAATCCTATGTTACACATGTACCACGTGGGCACCATCTTTGTTAGGCATATAGGAGCTTGCTATATAATAAGTACCTTCTACAGTAAGTCTTTTCAAAGGCTACAGATATGAAATACAAGTAGTAAGTAAATTCAGGTACTAGTATATGAGATAATGGAAAAGTCATGTTTTTAATATAGCATTTATGTACAAGGATTTTGTGCAGTTTTTTGAGGCCACTCAGTATAATTACATCGTTAATGCTGCAAGAACCAAGTTGTGAATCATTTTGTTAACAAATATGTCCTTGTTTGAAAAGGAATCAAAGCAAACAATTTTTGAAAAGCAACTGCGTTGGGAAATGATCCAAATCAGTTTTGGGGACATACTATCATTAGAATATCCAGATGACATAGACTTCCTCAAGATTTGTTAAAGCATTCTCTGAAGAAGCAGGAGAGAGAAATAATGTTATTACATTTAGGTTTTGTAATTTCCTGATAAAGTATAAAATAAGATTTATTTAGTGTATTTTGGAGAAGAAAGGAAAGTCTGTAGTAATTGGCCAAATGAGGTATTTTTATTACCATAATTTCCAGTCTCTATATAGTATTTGTATTGAAATTCATCTTTAACACTGGAATGTGGACATTGAGTTATGTATATGAGGAAGGTATAGTCAGTTCTTAACTTACAGGTTACCAGGTTAACTTTGATGATTATAATGATAACTTATTACCAGATCCAGAAAATGATCAAGATCATTCATTGAAGGAAAACCTCTGGCAAGTGTCTTTGTTATGAATTGCAGTTCCTCTCTGATCCAGGACTGCTCAGGGGATGATTATGAAGTTATTCTTTCTGAAGACTCAACTTGGTATATTCCTCAGTTGATCTCATCCAGGCCTTGTATAATCTATTATATGCCAGTGGGCTCATCCATATTTAGTTTTACTGCTGTCAGTCTACTATTAATACATGCTTGGTCAATGCTGAATTAGTAAGCTAATTTTTTCCCATTGTGCTCTACTTTGCATAGCTTCTCTAGGAATTCTGTAGAATTCATAGGCTGGGGCATTACCTATTTCTCCTGTCCTTTTCCTGAAACTAAATCATTTTTGTTTCAACTGATTTTGAGTTACTATATCAATGAAAATGAAATGACTCCTTTTGTGTGGGACCAAGGTTGTCTTGTCTATCTTTGTCATAGTCTGTTGAGCTATATTTACCCACTAGTTCTACCCATTAGATTTTTTTTTTTTTTTTTTTTAGGTTTTTTGAGTTAGGGTCTTGCTTTGTAGTTCAGGCTGGCCCTGAGCTCAGCCTCAAACTCACATCACAGCAATGCTCCTGCCTCTGCCTCTGCCTCCCAAGTGCTGGGATTACAAGTGTGAGCCACCACACCTGGCACTGTGGTATGTGGTGCTAATTGTTGCTGAGCGTGAGTCTCCACACCCAGTATGGTATGTGGTTACCGGGGATCGAACCCAGGTCCTTGCACTTGTAAGACAGGCACCAAAACCACTGAGCTAAATCCCCAGCCTTCTACCCATTAGATATTTACATGTGTCAAAATCAGAGTACACAGGGTCAGCTACCTTGTGTCTTGGGAAGCTGCAAGCTTATGGTTAGCCCTGGATTTGAACCCCAGGTTCTGCTTTTCTTGCCATTGCTCTCTCTATTGATCTGTTGAAATCTAAACATGTTTTGAAGCCAGTGGATTATGATGTGTGATTTCAGCTGCCTTTGATTCCAAGTCAATGTCATATATCTGTGATATTTCAACTGTGAAATTAACAGAAGGTAAACTTGTAAAAAACACTCAAAATTTGATGTTCTTTTAACATGTAAACATTTGACTTAGAAAAAGTAAAATTATAATTGGAATTTATAATCTCTAAAGTCTGAATCAATTGAATCAAAGCTGCTTATTTAGCTTCCCTAAGATATAATTTGTGCAATACAGAATATATATTTAATAAAATTTAAAGAAAGAGATTAGGCCTTCTTGAGCTGTACAAGTTCTTACATATTTTAGACCCCAAAATGGCTAGTGAAACTGGTTTATATCACTAAGTCTTGAAGACAAATCCTTGCAGGGACATGGAAATCAGTGATTGCTTTTGGGCTTAGCAAAGTTTTCTTGGCTTTCAAAGTCTCTGTTCCACGTTGTGGTGACTATAAATCACTGTATTTAACTATTTTTCCCTCCATTTTTGTTGGTGTGATTTGGTACCCTCACAATTAACAAAACAACAACAGCAACAACAAAAGGACTATGACTAAGGGTTGTGCTGCTTTCAGAGGACTAGAGGATTCTGTGGCTTAGTATTTGCAACTCAGCTGTTTATGATAATAAAAGAGACAAATTTCTAATTTTTATGGTTCTTGTGGAATATCTATGAAATTCTTATCCACAAGCCCAGAGAAGTTATTGAAAATTTTGATGCTCATTTATTATATATTTTACTATAGGTTTTTTTTTTTTGAAACTTCAGATATTGAAAGATTTCCTGATATAGTGCTTCATGATACCAGATTAAACAGTTAAAATATGGAGATCAGCCTTACTGAAGAACATAAACTGGGTGTTGTAGCAATGAGTAAATAATAAAACTTTTGCTTACAGTTTGTTTAGAGATTCAGGACATGCACTTTTTAGCTGGTAAGCACCTTGGAAGTAGATGGTGATTGGCATTGATTTAGTGCCTTAGTGTTGAAAAGGTGGAGCCATTTGACTTTTTCTGCATACTTGGTAATTTTTTATCATAATAAAGCCTAACAGCTCCAGATGCTTTATGTGTATTGAAGGTAGAAGATATGAGAGGAATGTCTTAGTTCTTTTTTGTCCAACCAGGAAAGGAAAATCTTTCTAGGAATATCTCCATAAATTTCAGTTGCTTGGATATAATTCACATGGCTGCACTAATTTAAAGAGAACCTGGGAATTTTGACCACTTGGTCATCATTGGTTTGATCTAGTCATCACCTTTTAGCTTAGATTTTTCATAAGGGAAAGAGGAAGGAAACTTTTAAGAGAGTGAGCTAATGACTAGAGACTTAGCAAAGCCAAGGGATTTTATTCACTGATAATTAAACCAAAAATTGTACACTTTATAAAATAATTCTCAAATGATCATCAATGTGAAGAAGGCTCACTGTTATCTAATCCTAGCTTACTATTACATGCCATATTTTTGAAAAATTAGCTTTCTACAGAGTTCGGTAGAAAATTAAATGGTAAAACTAAAAAAAACCCGTAATTTTAAAAAATAGTTCATTTTCCTGCAAGATGAGTCTAAAACTATCTTAGTTGATAATGCACATTTACTTTGCAAGATAAATTCAGAGGCTATTCTCAAAATGTCTCAAGTACTTTTAGTTGAGATATTCTGTGTCAAACATCTGCTGCTACATTTGCAATTCTGTTACACTTGCAACTCAGACTGCTATAACTGTAATTCTGACAGTACCTTCCTCTCCTTTCACATCAGTGAGTTTATGGAAAGCATGTTTGCCTCCACGTAGTCTTTCTTTCTTAATCTTTTATATACATTGTAACAATAATAGATAATGTTGTGCTCTCTTTGGCAGCACATATACTAAAATTGGAATAATACAGAGAAGATTAGCATAGCCCCTGTGCTAGGATGACACAAATTTGTGAAGTGTTCCATATTTTTATTTTTAGATAGTTAACTTACTATATCTTATTGGTGTTGATTTATTTTTTATTGTTAGTGGGCTAAGGTTTTAGTATTAGAAGATATTGTATGTCAGTATTTGGTTTGTCTTAATGTTTACACTGTGATTATAGTTTTCTTTTCTTTGGTATATTATTGGTTCTTATGGTATGTGGATATTCAGTTGGTGTTGGATAATATTTTTTAATTCAAATCATTATTGGTACATTACTAATACACATCATTACCACATTCAACATTGAGAGTTTGTACCAGAATATGATGACTAGATTATCATTTTTCCCCTTCCCCCACCCTGCAACCCCCACCCCTTATATATCTAAGCTTTGTTTCCTTTTTTTATTACTATCACATTCTTTTCCCCCTTGTTATTTACCCCTACACACTCTTTCCTTTTAAATATTTTCTATTTCACAATATCAACTATATACTCTAGAACTTGTTCTTGTTGATTTACTTGCTACTGCCAGGTTCACATAATTTTGCTATTGATAGACTTTTCTCTGTACATCCCTGTCCAGATTACCCTTGCAAAGTTAACAGTACTATTTTCCATTCCCAGAGAACTGGGTACTGGGCCAATTACACTGCAGCCTCCCTTCCCAAATTGACTGACGGAGGTGACTGAATCTTGAGACAGAGACAAAGGACTAGGTAGCCCACCCATGGTATGCCTGTCCCAAAACAAACAAATAAGAAAAAAAATACCAAGGAGAGAAGACAACCAAATGCCTCCAACTCCCATCCCCAAAGGTGACCTACAGTGTGTAGGGGAGGGGTGGGGAGTGAAAACCACACAGATTGTTTGAAAAGATAACAGAGGAGATTAATAAAACAGATCAATGAAGTGCCTGTTGAGCTCAAAGAATATGTAATTCATCAGGTAAGGCAATAAACAAAATGACCAGAGAGCTTTCAGAAGACACTCATAAAAACCCAACTAAATCAAACAAAATGATATAAAATATGAAAGAGCAGTTTAGTAAAGAATTGTAGTTTAATAAAGCAGCTCAGTTTGTGATGGCTAAATCTTGGAAACAACACAACTGTCTATCAACTGGAGACTAGATAAAAAAGCTGTGGTTG
>PVIR01043640.1:0-11638 GCA_004026965.1 Petromus typicus
AAAAAAAAAAAAAAAAAAAAAATTTAATGTGATCAAAGATGTGAAAAATCGAGATTTGGGTTAATTATCATTATGTAGCCATATTGAACATGTTTTAAAAATGAAAGGCAGCAAAAAGATGGCTGTCCAGTTTGTTTGGTAATTTTTCTGGAGTGGCCTCTCCTGTCTACCGTGTTGACTGCTCACTGTTGCTTGCAGCTGATGGGGCTGTTGAAGAGCCGGCATCTCTGCCAGCACGGAGCCTGGCTGCTCAGTCCACACCGCCGGGCCGGGAGACGGCATTCACAGAAGAGGCAGTGGGGAGCCGTCTGGGCCGAGGCAGAGCCGGCTGGGTGTGGACTGATTCCTAAGACCCGGCTCAAACCCAGACAAAAGTTCCCAAAGAACCTCTAGGTGATTTCATTGCCATAGGTCTTAAACTTAGCTCTTGGCCAAAAGGAATGTTTTTCCACCTCTACACTGCGTGCAGCCTCACAGTCTGGCTGGGTGTGAAGGGTGTGACCTTTCCCCACGCACTTAACATGCTGAGAAGCCTACAGAGACCTGTTTCTTTACCTGATTAATACAAAAACTTCCTGGCATGGACATTTAAGAGACTTCGTTGCAGTTCCTTCTAATTAAAAAAACATTTTGCAAAGAGTTCTAGAAATGGGTCGAATAACTGATTTCACCTGAAATCCAGACTACACTTTTCTTCTTGCAGGTTTACTATCAGTTGGATGATGTATTCTCTGACTGTGTCTGTGATTCTCTGTCCCGTGCTTTGGAGTGCTTCCCTCAGGGACTCTCATACTCTCTGTGTTGGATCATCGGGGGATGTCAGACATTTTTTCTGCCGCCTGGAAAACATAATTGTGTCCGTCCTGCTTTCTCACTCACTTCGTGGAGCTCTCCCAAGGTCTGCTCACGCACCTGTCGTGTTCTGGAGTTTTTATCTGTGCTCCTTCACTCTCTAGGTGTGTGTCTCCATTTTGCTCTTATTGTTATATTAGTCATGTGGCAGAGCAGGATCAGCTCTGCCTTTTACTGATGCAGTGTGAATTTTTACACTTGTTATCTGAAACATAAAAATGGTGAAAGTGATGACAATCACCACATAGATTCCACAGTCTAATATATTTGTCACATTGTATTTGTTTTGTGCATAAATATATATACATACAGTACATACAGTATTTTGTATATACTATAGATAGTATTTTGCATATACTGTATTTTTTTTAGATGCTGAATCATTTGGAAACAAATTGCAAACATTATGACGTTATAAGATGACCCTTTTAGGTATTTTAACATGTACCTCTTAAAGAATAAGGACACTCTTTATAACTTCAATATCATGATGCCACCTAAGAAATTTCATAACTCTTTGATATCTGAATCCTGGCCATATTTAAACAGCATCAGCTGTTGCTGACACGTCTTTTCTTCCTCCAAACTGTGCACAGTCAAGGTTAAGATGCTGCCATTTGTGCTGTCTCTGTAGTTCCCTACTGTAGAGCTGTCTTCCCTGGTCCCTGCCGCCCCACTTTTACTTGTGGCATTAGTTAGAGCTGCCTGTATTGTCCATGTGTCTGATGGTTCCCTCCCGGGGCCTTGAGCCTGATCCTCCACCCCTTCCTGTCCTGCAAAGTGGCACCTGGGCTCAGAGCTGTGGTTCTGTTCAGCAGGCACATTTTTGGCAAGAACACTTCACTGCACTGCTATCCTCCCTGCGCCCTGTGATCCATTATTACTGGTGAGACATGATCATGTGCCAGGGTACTGACCACTGGACTTTCCACTGGAGAGCCCAACTTCCCCAGGAGATTAGCGAGGGATTTGGAGGCGACCTTCGGCCCTAAGTGAATTGGAGCTCTGTGCTATAGGCTTGACTTGTGTTTGCCTTGTCTTCCTCCTCGTGATAACCAGAGCCACACTCTCTTCACAGGCCATCGCCCCTTCTCCGTGTTCTGCAGGCCTCTCCTTCTGTCTCCTTTGGGGAGCACCCAGTCCTGCTTCAGCTTCTGAGAGAGCCCCCTCCAGCCATCTAGGACACAACTCCCTCCTGTGGCCAACAGTGGACTCCGGGGTTTGGTCTGCTCCACCCATAGAAGGTGGGGACCCCACATCTGGTGCTGGCCTCAGGCTTTCCAGGCCATCTCTGCTGACAAGTCCGGGGCAGAGCACCCAGCCCAGGCCCACACCTGCCGCTGCCCTCGACTCCCGGCCCCTCCCCTGGCTCGGGGACACAGCCAGAGTCAGCTGCTCCGGGCCCCTCCCCCTCCAGCTGCCTATGCCCTGGTTCTGGTAATGGAGGGGAGTGGGCCGAGGCAGGCGGAGGGTGTACAGGGCAGCCAAGGTCAGACGATGGGCAGGGCGAGCCCCGTGCCCTGCTGGGGCTGAGTGGGCACCATCAGTTTTTCCTGAGCTCTGTGTGGCCTGTCCCATCCTGCCAGGACCTGGGAGGGCTGGGAGGAAGTCAGAAGCACCCTCTGGCTGCCCTGTGAGACCCATGGGTCCTGTCCTATTCTGGCTCACTTTATTCCCATGAAGACATGGCTATAAGGGACACACCTTTCCCAGGACACAGCCTGTACTCAGACCCTTCGCGTCCATGCCTCCCCCTGTGCCCTGTCCTGTCCCCTCCCACCTCCAGCCTTGCAGGTGGCCGTCACCTCCTCCTCAAGTGCAGCTGCCCTGCCTCCTCTGTGATCCCTGAGGCTATTCTGTCTCTGGCCGGGTCACATGTCATCGTGGGTGAAATGCTGCCACCACGCCGCCGGAGCCTCTCTTCTCTGCCAGCTGGTTCTCTCAGAAGAGGTCAGTGTGGCATGAAGCTGGCAATGCCACGGCTGTCCAAGACCAAACTGCTGTTTGGCTTCTGTGGTCCCGCGGGGTCACCGTGGCCCAGGCGGGGCCAGTGTCTCGCTGCGGCGCTGGTCCCTGGAAGACGCCGGAGTGGCTGCCGCGGAGGTCTCAAGCTTGCCCAAGTGTCGGGGTCTCTTCCTTCTCCTCTGGGCAGCATTCTGTAGTGCAGTTTCTGTGGCAGTGACTAGAACACAGGGGTGGCTGCCGAGGGCTCCAGGGGCCGGCAGGGCAGGGGAGGCGGAGTGGGCAGCACAAGGGTGCCACAGAGGCTCGGAGCTGCCTTCGCTCAGGGCTCTGAGGCCACCGTGTGTGTCGCTGACTCTTGGAGGACTCGGCCAGGAACCCTCAGTGCCCTGGGGAAGCTCTTTTCCCAGCCTCTCCCGTGTGTCCAACAGGCCTCTGCCGTGACACATCCTGGACAGCGGCTGTGAGGAGACCTGGCTCTGGCTGGCACTTTCTCCCCCTGGAGCCTGCAGCGAGCAGACTGTGAGTAAGCCACCCAAGTCCTCCTCTCAGCACCGCAGAGCCTGACCTGAGGCTTTGTAAAAAGTGAATTTCAAGAAGTACTTCGAGAAGCTTCCGGGGCACATAGGGCAGCACTTGGTGAGGGAGAGGGAGGAAGCGGTCGGAGCTCCGGGACCACTTGGGCTGGCCGGGACGCAGACACACCCAGTTGACGTGGGCACAGGAGTCACAGGCGAGAGACAGGAGACATCGTCATAGAGTGGGATGTCACTTCGTGTCCAGCGTATAGAGTCCAGTACCTTAAGCATAAGTCATTGGAAGTGGGACCTTTCTTGTACAACTTTATTGTGGAACTGAACGTAAAATTCAAGTGGATCTTTCAAACTGAAAATTCACTTCTACAGACCCCTGAGTGTAATAGCAGCTGCTCTCCTCCCCTGTCGGGGCAGCAGGGCTGTGCAGCACCGAGGCACCTTTTCATCTCCCCAGGACTCAGTGACCACCGTGTCTCCCTGCCGCCTCTAAGGGCCAGATGGTGTCCCTCCCAGGCAGCCGGACCCGCAGGCTGCAGACACCTGCAGACACCTGCAGACACCTGCAGCCTGGCACAGGGCAGGATGCTCTGTGAAGCTCAGCTTTTACACCTTTGAAAACTTGGGGTGTGGCGCGGAGGTCCCCGTCTGGTGTCCTGGCCTGTGCTGCTGAGAACAGCTCTGAGGAGGAAGCAATCCCTACAGGAGTTTGGAGAGGCTGGCCGGGCCTCGTCGTTCCCAGAGAGGGAGCCATGTCGCCTGACTTGGGGGAGGCAGAGGGCTGAGTGCTGCGGGCTCCTCGACCCTGGGATGGGCGTCACTCTGGCAGGCTGCGGTCCGAATCTGTGCTCTGTCTTTACATTGTCTGCACTGTATGTTTAATTACTGGTCCTTAATCTACTAACTCGAAAAGCCCTTCGTTTACTCGAGGCCATGGCCTTGGCTCCCTCTGCGGCCGGAACTGGATGGTAGAACGCAGGCTCCAGGTCTCCTACTCGCTAGCTGGCTGATGGAAAGCCCTCTCCTCACTCGGAGTCCAGACGAAGCAGGGGGAGCGGGAAAGCAAACTCCATATCTGACAAGCCCCAGGCTGCACTTTCCCATACACGGGTGAGGAGTGTGGTGGAGGTCCTAGGACAGAGGCTCTGATCAGAGACTTTGGGTGTGATTGATTAACCAGCTGATAAACACAGGAGTGCTCTACCATGGAACTACATCCCCAGCTTTTTTTAGTTTAATTTTTTGAGATAGCTAAGTCAGGAGGCCAGAGGGTGGGGTGACAGAGACCCTGAGCCAGGGAGAGCAGGTGTGGAGAGTGCATGGCCCCAGGTGTCACCCGCCTGACCCCAACACAGCTCAGACATTTGCATCCCTTGATTCTGCAATGTGATGGTGATGGGAGGGGCTTAAGGAGGCGACTGTCACAGGCTGAAGCCCCAGAGAGGAATTAGGGCCCTGAGGAGACATTCTGGAGTACCCTGTTCCCGCCACCATATGAATGAAGGAAGATATCACCTTGGAAAGCCCCCTGACGAAGCCCGGTCTGCAGGCGTTGGAGCTTGGTCTTCACCTGCAGAGCGGAGCAGTGACCTCTGGGGGCAGCCCGCCCTCTGCCGGTGAGACTGTGCTACAGCGGCTCCAGGGGCCTAGCCACCCTGCTCCTCCTGGAGGGTCTGCCATGACCAGCCTCAGAGCCCTGAGCCTTTAGTGCTGAGAATCCTGCCTTCCAAGCATCTTGGAAACCAACGTGTAGGACAGAAGGGGAGATGGCCACATCCCTGTCTCTACCCCTCTTATTCAGAGGCTCCTGCCTGCTGCAGGTGATGCTGACATGGGCACGAGGGTGGCCTGTCTCGCATAATTAGCTCACATCTCCACCCGTTACAAGCCAGGCAGTGCCAATCACTTTTGGTCTGTGTGCACTAACCCTCACCAAGGTCTTCCTCACTGCAGTCCTCATCTGATGGGGCAGGGGACAGGCTCAGAGAGGACACATGCTGAGTCCTGGGGCTGGGGAAATCCAGAGCCAAGTCTGTCTGCTGGGCAGTCCTGCCCTCTGCACCGTGAGCCCCATGGTCCCTGGCCTGTGGGCTCCGTTGTAGCTTAGATGTCCCTGAGGTGCACACCAGGTCCTAAAGAGCATGCATCATGCTGAGGCTCAGGTGTGCGGGTCTCAGGGGCTCCTGATCCCTGCTTCCAACTAGAGTAATGGCAACTGTAAACTTAAGGGTGCTTTACATGTGCCCCTTACCCCTCAGAGCACCATCGAACAGGTGGGACACAGGTGCAGGGCCACGCAGCGACAGTATAGGCAGGACTTGAGCCTGGCTTCACCCTCAAACCGCTTACACTGACAACCACTGTGTCTTGGAGGTGTGAGGAGCAAGAATGGAGAAGTGAGAGACCACTGTCAGGTCTGAGGCTGCTGAGTGCACTGCAGAAAGCCCCAGAACAGAAGAGAAAGGGCCTGGAGTATAGCTGAGTGCCAGCCACATATGCATGCTCCACTAGGCCCGCCATTCAAAGCCCCATTGCCTCACGATAGAACCAGACTGCAGACCAGTCCTTATCACACAGCTCTTAGGGGCCGTCTCAGACCCAAACGAGAGCAGCAGAGTTGGTTTGCTCTTCTTAATCAGTGCCTTGCTCTGTTTGCTTACACACGTCTTGCTGAAATCTGCAGAGCTCCCAAATGTCCACGCGTTTGGAAGGTGAGCAGGTCTGAGGGCGCTAGAGCTGACTGACTGCTGGGCGCTGGGCGTGGCTGGAGGTGGGTCCCTAGAAGTGCACGTTCTCGGCCTGGTTCCTCCTGTCTCTGTTTCCTGGCCACATCGGGCATAGCTTTGCTTCATCATGCCTTGGAGCCAGCTGGGCATGGGCTGAAACCGGGTGCAGACAGAAACTTCTTTAAGTTTTGAGGACCACAAGGGCTTTGTTCCAGCAACAGAAAAATAGCCAAGACAGAAACTGGCTCAGAGAGGTGGATCACACACGTGACTACTCGATCCTGTGGCTTAGAAGCCCTTGGAACTGGTTTGCAGGAGAAGTTTGGAAAAGTTTGGAGATGCCTCCTAGAGAAGCCCTAGATTGCTGTAAGTCAAACTTGGTGGGAGATTCTTGTCAGAAGACCAGAATGCTGGCGGAATCTGAACATCAAAAGCCAGGCTTGGAGGTTCCTGTTGGACACAGAGACTTCCCTGGCCGTGTGTCTCCATTGGCCCGAGTCTTGAGACTGTGGGAGATGATACTCAAGGGCAATAGCCTGAACTGGTGGAGAAAATTTCAAAGTAGCCTGAAGTTTAGGCTGTAGCAGGGCACTGCGGCTGCTTTTAGTCAGATCTACAATAGAAATCAGGTTTAAAAACCATTGTGGAAAGCTGGTAGTTGCATCTGAAGTGGAATGAAAGTTAGGGCCACGGAGAGCAGGGTGCTGACACAATGAGTGTTATAAAGAGGCCAAGCATTTTGTAGTAGAACAAGGGGAGAGATGGCCTGAGAAGTTCTCAGGAATCAGCAAGGCCCCACCCTTGGCAGCCTTAAGGGAGCAAAACTATAGAGCTTTTATTTGGGAAGAGAGCTCCTGAGCCCCCTGCTGCAGCAGCACTGCATGGACACTGTCTCCTGGAGTTCGTCTCACAGGGCTCAGGCACCCGGGCACGCAGAGCCTCTGCGGCCGTGGCCCTCTGCGGCCGTGGCCCTCTGCGGCCGTGGCTGCACTTCCTCAGACCTTGGCCTCATCCTCGTGGTGCTGGTTTTATAGGCATGTGGAATGAGCGTTGTGGGCTCAAGGAGTTTTCCGCCTGATTCAGGAGGCCCTGGAGGCCATGCAGTGTCCCCAGGGGGCAGCGGATGCAGCTGTGAGAGTGAAGTCAGAAGCACAGTGGAGACCCTGGAGTTGGGGAAGCCGGGAGCCTGGAACTTGGGCTGAGGAAAGGCACCGCAGTGAGCGAGTCCTGCCTGACAGAGGCCGCGGGCTGCAGCCAGCGCGCTGCGCAGGGCTGGGAGCTGCGGGACTGCGTTTGCCCCGCTGGCCTTCTGTCTTTCTTTGGTTTTGTCCCTTCCACCCCCCCGACTCCCCCTTCGGGATTGGGAGTGGCTACCCTGTGCCGCTGTGCACTGTATTTAATCTCTTTCTCCAGGCTCACAGGTCGGAGTTTACTTCTGTTTTATCTTTGGATTTGGGGACAGGGTTTCGCTATGTAGTCCAGGCTGATCTTGAATTCACTATGCATCCCAGGCTAGCCTCAGACTTGGGGTACTTCTCCTGCCTCAGCTTCCCAAGCACCGGGATGACAGATATCAGCTATTGTGAAAGTGGACCTTAGATTGGGCCCTTCAGCGGCGCTGGAATCGTTTAGGCTTAGGTGACTGTGAGAGATGGACTAAATGTACTGTGCACTATGAAATGGGCGTGGCTGTTTCAGAGGCCGGGGCAGAGTGTTAGGGTTTGAGTCCCAGCGTTCCCAGGTGTCTCCCCTGGAAGATGATCAGACTATGGGGCACTTGCTGGGACCCGACTGGAGATGGCCACCGAGGCTGCGTGCTCAGAGAACAGTTCTTGTCGTCAGCTCGGTCCCTGTCTCGCCTCCTGGCTGCTGTGGAGTGAACAGCTTTTCTTCGTCTTGTCTGTCTCCCTCGGCCTTCCTTGCCAGCTGACCTTGGGTTGAAGCAGCCAGAACCAGCCTCCACTCCGCTGTGGGCTCAGGGGTTTTATTCTGGCTGAGAGAAACCAGTCTGCACTCTGGTTGGACGAGGAGTTTTGCTAAGTTGAAGACCATCCAGAGCAACAGTGTCCTCCATGGTCCCTTCTGGAGCCGGGGAATTCCCTCTAGCCAGCAGCTTTGCAATTCTCTTTCTAGGGGTGGCACGGTGCCCACCTGGCTTCTCCTTCATACCCGAGCCAGGTGGTGTAGAGGTGTAGAAAGCTGTCCCAGAGCACGTGCTGCCCGTTTCACAAACCTGCCTGCTCTGCATGCGTCAGTGAGTCTGTTTATACCGCACTACACAAGAGCTCCCACATCCCCAGGGTGACATAGCTGTGCAGCGAGAAAGTGCAAATTTCAACCTGAGGTCGGCCTGTGCTCTCCTCTGTGTGCAAACACCAGTGTGGCTTCTCCTGCCAGGAGGGACGCAGCCACCACTTCTGCCTGCGCTGCGGGGCTTCTCACTGAGACAGCTGAAGAGTAAGCACACGCCAGGCCCTGGCTTCACCTTGGGAACCTGCAGGGTTGGCAGTGAGGGGATGCTCTCTCTGCATCAGTGTGGCATGACCTCCCGGAGCCTCGCTCTGAGCGGGGCTGAGCTGTCTGGAGACAGGTGCTGGCCGTCAGGCAGCTCGGCAGATCTGGCTTTGCCATCGCTAACCTGTGACAGGAGCAGAGTCCTCACAGGCCAACAGGAAGCATAAGAAAGCAATCAAAATCCAAAGAATGAAGCAGGGGATGCAGAAAGCAGCCCACACCAGGGGACGGAAGGCAAATAAGCCATCGATTGCCCATCAGAGAGGGCAGTGGCAAGGCAGCCGGGGGGCACCAGGCCCCTCCTGGTCCAGGACTGGTGGAGTCTGTGGCTTCAGGCGTTGGTGTCAGAGCTCACAGGGGTGTGCTCCCCGGGGCTAAATCACAGGTGCAGCACTCAGACAGCGCTCGCACTCAGACTGCGTCAGCCTTGTAGGAGCAGTGAGCGGTGAGGGCCAGGGAAGGCAAGGGGGGCCCGGCAATCCTGTCCAGGCCCACTGTGGGCACAAGCCTGGTGGGAGCCGAGCTGTTGTCAAAGCAGGGAGACATGGCCTGTCGTGGGGACATGGATGAGAAAGGCTGGGAGGAGGCGGAGGGGACAGAAAGGAGGCAGGACAGGGGGAGAGATGCCCCCAGCCCCCACAGGGCCCCCTCAGGCAGGCGGGAGCACAGCAGGCTGGCAGTGGGCGAGGGAGGCGCAAGAGGAGTGCTGGCCTGGGTGACCCCATCTCTGGGGACGAAGGGTCAGGAGCGGCAGGTCAGGGAGGGGCAGTCGGCTGCGGCGGGTCAGCAGCAGCATCGCCTTTGTGTCAGCCGGATGCGCGCCCTTGCAGAGGGGCCATGACTGCTCCCCACACACGGCCCTAGGACGCTGCCCTGAGCCTCAGGAGGAGGCTGGGGACCAGGCCCAGAAATTCCAGCTCCTGCTGGGTCCCCACGGAGGCTACATGGCTGGACAATGAGAAGGAGACGTCCTTACGGGGTGGCACATGGCAGGAGAAGACAGTGACAACTGAGCACGTGGAGTCCCAGCTCAGCCTCCCACAGCCAGCGGCTCTGCAGGTGGCCGCCCGCTCCTGCTGTAGCCCCTGCCCGTGCTCTTTACCCGGGCCCCCAGCCTGTGCCCTTCACCTGTGCCCCCTGCCTGTGCTCTTCACCCATGTCCCCAGCCTGTGCCCTTCACCCCTGGCCCCGAGTCACCAGGATCAGGAGTGTGGTGAGACTGCACCGCTGGCTCCTCTGTGGTGGGGCGGCCCTGGGCCATCGCACAGTGGCCTTGCCTTTCTGCTGGGACAAATTCTCTAGCCACAAAAATTATTTCATGAATCTCTCACTCTTGCAGAGCACATAGAAATACAACTCATGCTTCCGAATTTATGTGGCGACTCCATGGGTTTAGTAGGTCTCTGGTGTGTCTGACAGCGACGCTATTTTTCCTTCTAAGAGGCTGCTCATGTGAACAGATAGAAGCTACTTAAACACAATAAAGACCATTTGCTGAAAAGCAAGAGCAAGCATTTTACTAAAGAGAAAAACACTGGGGCCAAGGAAAAGACAGGTCCCGCTGTCACCGCTACTGGTCTACACAGCATGGGATGCAGAATCCGGCAGACGGAGGAGTTAATTAGGGTAAACATTTGGAAAAGCTGAGAATACTCTCCAAAATAAATAGCTGTACTGTTACCATAAACAAAAACAAATCTTACATTCACTAAACATTTGCATGTCAAAATAAAGCGTCATCTGTTCAGGAGAATCGAAGGGCATATTCCTGTAATCTCAGCCAGGAGAAACTGGGTAAGAATCCCAGAGGCCATCAAGAAAAGGAAAAACCAGACCCTTCTGGAATGAGAAAAGTCTACCAGCGAAACTAGGCAGCGAATAAGAGGAAGTCTGTGTCCTGCACTGCACGTCACAGCAAGGGGCTGAGCGCTCCCTGTCCAAGGCCTGTCACTCTAGTACGAAACAGAGCACTCAGGACGTGTGCGAAGGGCGGTGCTGGGTCGGCCCATCCACACACTCAGCCCTGCTGCTGTCGGACACACAACAAACGTGACCTGTCCGGCTTGGTCCTGGGGTGACATGCGGCCTGTCCAGCTTGGTCCTGGGGTGACTGACTTGTGCCTCACTGGTAACTTCGTTTTCTCTCCCCACTGGGGTGAAGGTCAGCAGAGCAGAGCAGGTGGCCTCAGCAGGAAACAGTGAAGAAAAAGCCGGAGATGGAGGGTCAGGTAAGCAGAGGGTGGGGCGCAGTGGTGCCGCCCCAGGTCCAGGCACTGGACCGCTGGCCACGGCGGGGTCTCCCTGGCCCAGGGGCTTGCAGTCTCACAAGGGCTTGGTTTTGCTGACTTCTGAGACGACTCTCTGGGACAGTGTGCCTTCTGTCTCTGTCCCTGTCATCTCTATCCTCAGCCCCACAGCTTTCTGCTGTGAAGGAAGAGCCGGAGGATGGGAAACCACAGCTGGGCCCCAGACTGTCTGTGCCCTGGGGCTGGCACGCAGCCCCTGCAGACACAGACTGGAGGGGAGGCAGAGCCAGAGCCCAGGAGGACAGGAGCGGTGAGGCTCCCCAACCCGAGATGGGGAGACTGTGGCCCAGGAAGTGCAGCGGCTTGGGAGTCATCCTCCCAGCCCACCCCCAGTGGCTCTGGGTGCCCTGGACTGGCCAGGACAAGGGTCTGGAGACGGGAAGAGAGACCGAAGGTGCAGCAGGTGCCCTGACCCTAGCCCTGTCCTGACCTTGATCCTGACCCTAAGCAGGGGCCTCCTCCTCATAGCACTGGTCCTCCTTCCCTCCCGCCTGCCCACAGCAGAGCTCCTGCTGTCACACAGCCAAGTGGCTGTGACGGGTGGATAAACCCGCTTGTGACGCGCCGCCAGGCTAACCCCAGGCCTTCGCTGGACATGACGCTGCTGAGGAGGAGGAAGGACATCCCTCAGCCGGAGCGCTTCCTGGACACCCTTCTGGGGCCCCGTGGACTCTGGACACGCGTCCCCTTGTTGTCCTCCCCGTGAGGCAGCGTCCCTACCGCAGCACTAGTCAGGGCCAGGAGA
>PVIR01043641.1:0-11625 GCA_004026965.1 Petromus typicus
CCCTGCTGGTCCTTCTTCTAGCATTAATAAATCTATCAAGGGAGAATCTGTGTCTACTCTAGAAGCAATGGAAACTTCTGACACATGAGATTTTAATGTAGACACAGTTCTGAGGTTGCTTACAGACTGGATGTATCACTATCAAGATCATATTCTGGGTAATGATATTAAGATATTAGTGTAATTCATGTGCTGGGTAACAATATTAAGATATTAGTGTAATGGTATTGGGAGGTGAGTGAGGTCTTTAGCAGGTAATTAGATCAGGAGGGTGGTATCTTCATGAATGAGATTAGTGACCTTATAGAAAGGACCTTGGAGAGCTCTCTCACCATTTTGCCATGTGAGGACAAGTAAAAAAAGTCAGTCTATCTAGGCATGTTGGTACACAGCTGATTCCTACTTACTTGGGAAGCTCAGGCAGGAGAATTTCAAGTTTGAAGCCAGCCTGAGCAATTTAGCAACACCTCAAAGTAAAAAATTAAAGAAAGGTGGCAAGAACAGGGCTCTGGGTTCCATGCCCAATGCCACAGAGGTGGGGAAGCACTGTCTTTGAGGAATAGACCCTCACCAGACACCAGATATTTGCCAGTACACTGACCTAGGACTTCTCAGTCTCTAGAACTGTAAAAAATAAATTTCCATAGTTTTCAAACCACCACAGTTTTCAAACCACCACGTTTATCATAGTTTGTTGTAGCAGCCTGAATGGGAATAAGACATGGCTCCTGTTGCTGTGTGTGTGTGTGTGTGTGTGTGGTCTGTCTGTGTGTTTACTGGGGATTGAGTCCATGGCCTTAGTCCTCAGCTAATTCCTCAGCCCTTCATTTTTATTTTGAGACATGGTCTCGCTAAGTCACTAGGTTGCCCAGGCTGGCCTCAAACTTGAGATCCAGCCTTAGCCTCTCAGACTGCTGGGATCACAGATGTACACCACCATGCCTAGCTCCTGCAGCACCTCTCCAAATACAACCTGGACTTTCCTTACTCTATGGCATGCCTTAACTCTTTCACAGCCTGAAAATTAAACTATGAAGGGATTATGGTTTACTCAGGAGAAACAGCTCCATTCCTTGAATGTGGTTGGCAGTGATCCTCACACTGAGTGCCTGAAAAACAAGTATGGGTCAGGGGCTATTTCTCAGATCTGGACTGCACACATTTGACTGGAGCCATATTCAGAGGCTACGTTTCCCTTGAGAACAGGGAGAAACCTCACAGTGAACCCAAAGCTGCTGTGGCACTGAGCTAGTGACCAGCTCCTGTCTCTAGGTCTCTTATATGTGTACTGCTTCACTTTAAGTGGAAAACACAGCAAGCCTGGAGTTGCTTCATGAGTCACTCACAGTGGCTGGCAGAACTTAGTGGCAGTTTTGTTTTGCTCCCTACTCTTCACTACACGGCAACCACGGGGTCAGTGTATGAAGAGCAGAGACAATGACCTGGAAACCTGACCCACCTTGCCTCTGGAATACAAATGAAAAGCAGGAGGAAAAATACCACTAGAGAAACCAGAACACAGGTGAGGCAGGGACAAGACTTGTCAAAATGAGAGAACAAAATTCATTTAATGTGAAAACACTAGTTTAAACACATATGCCTCTAATGCCATCAATCCCTATAGGTAAGGATTCAATATTACTCCATCTCTTTAAATCAGTAGTTGTTTGGCCAGGTGAAGTGGTGCATACATATAACTTCAGCGCTTAGGAGGCTGAGGCAGCAGGACTGCCATGAGTTTAAGGCCAGGCTGGGCTACACAGTGTGAGTTCAAAGACAGCCAGGACTGAGCCAAGGATTTAGGTCAGTGGCACTGCTGCCTGCCTTGGAAATACAAGGTCCTAAGATCGATCCCTGGTACCACACACCCAAAAAGAAAAGAATAATTAACAAAAAAAAGAACTATATAGTGAGACCCTGTCTCAAAAAAACCAAAAGATAAAAAATAAAAAGAAATCAGTAGTTTCCAAACTCTGCTTCTCATTGGAATCACCTGGCGATCTTTCAACCATGATGACTGTTCTCAGGCCCAGGCACAGTAAGTCATAGGTACAAGGACAATCTAGATGTGGGGACACTCTATTTAGTAGGGTTAGGAAATGGGCTCTCAAACAGTTGCTTAAATGGAGTGGAGAGTGTGCTCCTTGACTGACGCTGGCTCGAATAAAGATTGCAGAGAAGTTTCAACAGCAACATAAAGTCCAGCTGTGTGGGAGTGACTGCTTCGCTTGCTGGTCCTGACCTTTGCTGTGTGTTAGAATCATCTGGGGGAATTCTGAAACTCCCAGTGCCAGGTCACATTCCATAATGGTAACATCAGAAAGAAAGCCAGGCCTTTTAAAGCCCAATTTTTAAAGATCCCCATGCCAACTGAACATGCTGATGCTATCATCCCAGCACACTAGAAGAATCACAAGTTCAAGACCAGCCTGGGCAACCTCGTAACTTAATGAGACTACATTTCAAAATAAAAAGAACTTTAGCTCAATCTGAAGGTTCTGGGTTCAAACACCAAGACCACACATACACAATAAAAAGATCCTAAAGTAAGTTCATTGGGCAACATGGAAAAAAACCCATCATGATTAAGAATGTCTGCCACAGGTGTAAGAAAGGGAGTTTTAGTAATATGCCACCCAGGTGCCATGCCTGAAACGGAAGCTAAAAGTATTCAAACCTGTGTCCATTAGAAGCAGTCATAACATCTAACATTCTGTATCACTTTAAATTGCAAACATTAAAAAAATAAAAATAAGTAAATTGCAAACATTATCTCTTTCAATCAGGTATAGTTTAAGAAAATGAGAATTAGGGGCCGGGGATTTAGCTCAGTGGTTCCACCTGTCTTGTAAGTGTGCAAGAGACTGGGTTCAATCCCGGCAAACCATACACAACAAGGCCAGGCATGGAAACTCACACCCACCAGCAATCAGTACCACATACCACAGTGCCGGGCATGGTGGCTCATGCCTGTAATCTCAGCACTCGGGAGACAGAGGCAGGAGGATTGCTGTGATGTGAGTTTGAGGCTGAGCTCAGGGCCAACCTGCACTACAAAGTGAGACCCTGTCTCAAAAAAAAAAGAGAGAAAGAGAATTAAAAAACAAGAAATAGAATTTTAAAAGAAAAACGGATAGAAAAAATTTGCCTTCTTCATCTAAACACTGCTTACCCTCAACTCGACCTCCTTTCCCAGCAAGTCATACAGAAATGCTCCTTTGGAGGTGATTTCCGAAGCAAGCTGCCTGGCTGCTTTCAAATCTGCAATCTGGAAGGGAAATGCCATTAACCAAACACATTCATTTGCTGGTCTGTTCATACCCACTGCTACCTTGAGGTGGGATACATGACTACAGAACCCGTGTTCCTCCAGTCCCACTCTTACGTGCTGCAAGACAGAGTTCCGAGGACGTATGCTTAGGAAACACTGATCTAAGTACAAATGGAAGCACTTCCAGGATTTCTAATTTCTCAAAAAGTCAAATGTCAAGTTAAGCTAAATCCACAATCAGGACGTCAAGAGAGAGCTGTCACATTTCCTACTGAAATGGGTTACAATGACCCCCTGACACTAGTGGGGTGACTAAATGAAAAGACGGATGTTTTTAATGGTCAGGATCCAAAATGTCCCTCAAAAGGCTCATATTGCCAGCTTGGCTGCCGGCTGACGAGCTTCTGGATGGTAGACAGATCCTAAGGACTCTAACTTCATCAGTGGATTAACCCATTGATGAGTTCATTAGCTGAATGGGCTTATTGGGAGGTGGGGCCTAGTTGAATGAATTAGGCCACTGGGGGAGGGGAGAAGCTCTGCTGGATATACTGTATTTCTCTCTCTCTCTCTCTCTCTCTCATGAGGTGAGCAACTTTGCTCCTCATGACTTTCTGCTATGAATTTTCTGTCTTACCATGGGCCTAGAAACAATACAGCCAGCTGTCCAAGGACTTAACCTTTTTTTGTACCAGGGAGCGAATCGAACTCCAGCCCTTGTGCTTCCAAGGTAGAAACGGTACCATTTGAGCTAAATCTCTGGCTTCAACTGTTGTGGTTGAGCCACAAAAAATATTTTCTCCTTTAAGTGGATTTTCTCAGTTGTTTTGTCACAGCAACAGAAATCTAACACCTCCTGAAGGCTCATGTTTAACATTCTCCTTCTCCCTCAACATCTGCCTTATTTTTTCTTCCAGGGTTGCCATGATGACACATCCACCAATATTTATAAGAACCTGAGCTTCCACAAAGGAGGGAGGAGAGCTGCTGCCAGAAAGACAATGCCAAAGACCATGACAATTTAGCATTCAAGTGTCTTTCTTTGGGGATGTGTGTCTTCCCTTTTCCTTGAATATGCTAAATTTCCCAAAGGACCCAAACATAAACAACTGCCTGTTTTTTCACTCAAGCTCTCTGTCAAACAACTAATCTCTACCTTCTCTCTTGTACTGTCAGCACACCAGCCACAGGTCTCCCTCTTCATTCTCCACTGATGAATTCTTTCCCCTTTCCTTGGTCCTTAGGGGTGCAGGCCCTCCAGCATCAGTTTCTCCTCCTCAAACCTTCTATCTGCTTTTCCTACCTGACTGGCAGCAGGTCCCCTCAACTTCCTCACTTCTCAATAGTAGCAGATGTCAGTGCTCAGTCCTAAGGTGTCTCCTTTCCTACTGGACCCCTCTGAGCCTCATGGCTTTAGCTCTACCTGGGTGCAGATGCCTCCCAACTTCCAGCTCTAGCCTCACACACCAGCTACTATTGCTCAGCATCTCCACTTGGGCATCCACTAAGCATCACAAATGTCATAGGTCAATAACCAAACTTTTTAATTTATCATTTCTTATGGCTGAGAAATACTTCATTTTATTAAAAAAAAAAAAAAAAACGAAAAACAAAAACCCACATCTTTATCCAGACTCCAGTTGATGGGCATTTGTGCTGTTTCTAAGATTTAGCTATTATAAACTGAGCTGCTATAAACATGGGTGCACGTATGCTGCTCTCATATGATGCTTTTAATTATTTTGTGTATATACCTAGGAGGGAAATAGCAGGGTCAAACAGTACCTCTAATCCCAGCTGATTTCCACAGTGGTTTGCACCAGTCTACATTTCCACCAACAAAGTGATTCCAAAGAAAATCTGTGATCACATTCCCCCTCCCTGTTCTCAGATCTAAAAAAAGAGCCGGGTGTGGTGGTACATGTCTAATCCTGGCACTCAGGAGTCAGGCAGAAGTCAGAGGCACATCGCTGTTCTACCTTGAGGCTAGTGGGGCTACATAGTGAGTTCAGGGCCAGGCTGAGTTACAAAGTGAGACCATATCTCAAAACAAACAAATAAACAAGTATAAGAAATAAACACTCCCTTACTAAGTATTTGAGTCTCCTTACCTTGGAGCTAAGATCAAACTTAAACTTGCTGATATCTTCCTCTCCTACTTTAGAGCCTTCTATCCCTTTGGTCTTCATAGCATTATAGAGGACGGAAGTGATCTTCAGCAGTTCTTTCACTGCATACCCATCTGCTTGGTAAAGCTTCTTAGTATTGAGTTTTATATGTGCCTTTGTAGCCTGTTTTAAGACAAATAAAACAACAAAGACAGGCCTGATTTTGTCAGGGCTATATAGCAAGTCCAAGACCAGCCTAAACTACATAGTAGCATCCTGTCTCAAAAAAACAAAGCAAAATAAAAAAGATTAACAATGAGAACAGATTAAGGATCTTACCTTTTAATGTCTAAATCAAATCCTAGGAAGGTAATTTGAAAATGTCTCTGACAGGCGGGCATGGTGGTACATCCCTGTAATCCTATAATCTCAGCCCTGGGAGGCAGGGGCAGAAGGACTGCCTCAAATTGAAGGCTGGCCTGGACTAAAGAGTGAGTTCAGGGACAGCCTGAACTAGAAAGTAAAACTCTGTCTCAAAAAACAAAAACAAACAAAAAAAAAAACCCAAGAAAAAAAGAAACAAACAAAACCCAAAAAACAATAAACAAACCAGAAAATGCCTCTGCCAAAAACTAAAAGAGCCTAAGTCACAAATATTATTAAACATAAAAACTGGTAGAGTAATTTGGCAAGACACTAAAATTACAAATACATATATCTTCTGATCCAATAATTCCAATACTAAAAATTAAATCAAGGACATAATCACATACACAAAAAGTGATAACAAATAGTTTATTTGTTATAGCATTATTTCAAAAAGCAAAAGTTAGAAATGACTAAAATGTCTATCTATAAAAATTATATGAAATGAATTCTGAGGATTTAGCTCAGTGGTGTCACACTGAGCAATTGTCTGGCAATTGCAAGGTCTTGAGTTCCATCCCAAGAACCAAAAATAAATGAATGAATGAATGAATGAAATTTTTAATTATATAAATTATATCATGCCCATAATGCAAGGACACAAGTCAAAAACAAGAGTTAAGGAGGAAATTCTTTATGTATTTGGAACATTCTCCAAAATATACCACTAAGTAAACAAGATCTTAGAGTGATATGTAAATATACTGTTTCTGTAAATGGAAGGAGAAATAATATATATTATTTACTTAAATATGCATAATTTTCCATAATGGAAATTTAAAATAGTGGTTACTAGAGTAAAACCGTGCCCCTGGCAGGCAGGGTAAAGTTAATTTATTATGTCACAACATATTTTTAAAAACTTTTAAAGCATGAAATACATTACTTATTGCAAAATAAACAAATGAGCTAGGGTGGAGATCAATGGCAGACCATATGCTTGGCACAGCAGAGGCCCTGGGTTAATGCTTAGCACCTAACTTAACTTTCCTAAAAATAAACAAAAAAATAATAAAAGTGAACAAACAAAAATCTTATCAAATAGTGAATTAGAAACTAAATAGAAAGAAACTTCACTGGCAATGGAATGGTTTCAGAAAGTAAACTCAGTTTGAAAGTAGTCTTAACAAGGATTCATCTCTCTCTACTTTTATCATTCCATAAAATAACTGTGAACTGACCATGAACTGGGCAACTGCCTTAATGAAGAAAACTCGGTCGTGTTCAGTCTCAACATCAGAAGGGATGTCAGTCTGAGGCTCATACCTGTTGCAGGAAGAGAGAGCACAAACAAATTCATTTACACAAAGTCCACTAAAGAGATACTAGGCACCTGGAAGGGCAGTGGATCTCTAACACAGGACTCTCCAAGCCTCCATTAAAGGCCATGAGATTCAGAAAAACTTCAAAAGCAATACAAAATATCAGGGGAACAAATTCCCATCCCAAAACAGACTTGTGATTTAAAAATCAAATGTGGGGCTCCGTTTACAAAAGTAAATCTCACACCTTGTGTTTCTGTGAGAATAATCATAACTGAATAAATCTTTTAAAAATAAATTATTTATTATTTTTGAGACAAATTTTAGCTATGTAGTCCAAACTTACCTCACACTCACACTGCCTCTTTCTACCTTAGCTTCCTGAGTGCTAGGATTATGGTACATACCACCATGCCCAGTTAAAAATAAATTTTAGGCCAGGAATTTAGCTCAGTGGTTCCAACATCTGCCTGGCAAGTGCAAAGTCCCAAGTTCGATCCCCAGTAACCACATACCATAATGCTGGGTGTGATGACTTACACCTGTAATCCTAGCATTTGGGAAGCAGAGGCAAGAGGATTGCTGAGAGTTTGAGGCTGGTCTGGGCTACATAATGAGCTCAGGGTCAGCCTGAACTACAAAGCAAGACCCTGTCTCAAAAAACTTAACAAAAAAATACCTAAATGTTATTCTGGCCAACAGCCTTTAACTCTGACATAGAGAATAGAGCTAAATAATTTCCTTTGAGATGAACCAGTTATTGAAGTTACTTTCATTGAGTCACCTATCATTAGGGTCAGCAGATTAGCTTTTGACCTCTGCAGAGTCTGCAAGCTAAGGATTTCTTTTATACATATATATATATTTAAAAACAAAGAATATCTGGGCCAGGGAGATAGCTCAGTGGCACCATGCCTTCCTTGCAAATGCAAGGTCCTGAGTTTGATCCCTGGTATCGTTTAAAAAAAAAAAACAAAAAAAAAAAACATGACAAAGGCCTTGGGTAGCCTAAATTTTATGTGTAGCAAAACATAAAATATGGGCCAGGGATTTAGCTCAGTGGTTCCGGTGCCTGTCTTGCAAGCGCAAGGGCCTGGGTTCGATCCCTGGTAACCACATACCATACAGGGCATGGAGACTCACGACCAGCAGCAACCAGTGCCACATACTACAGTGCTGGGCGTGGTGGCTCACGCCTGTAATCCCAGCCCTCAGGAGGCAGAGGCAGGAGGATTGCTGTGATGTGAGTTTGAGGCTGAGCCCAGGGTGAACCTGAGCTACAAAACGAGATCCTGTCTCAAAAAAAAAACAAAAACAAAAAAACAAAAAAAATCCATAAAATATTTATTATCTGCCTCTTAATACAAAAAGTTGTTGCCCATGAATCATTCGATTTTTTTTTTTTACACAAAGAGATATCTAAATTATATCTGACCCACTGCAGGGTGGTCCCTGTCATTCTTTGTAAAGAGATAAAAAGAAACCAGCATCATCACTTCCTTCCCAGAGCACTCTTTAAATTCAGCTGATTTTTTTTTTTAAACTAGGTCTGGTTATATAGTTCAGGCTGGCCTGGAACTCACGAAGTTGTCCAGGCTGACCCCAAACTTATGGCGATCCTCTTGCCTCAGCCTCCTGAACGCCACCACACCTGGAAAATTCAGCTGATTTTCAACAGGTTACAAACTAAGTCCATTAAACTGTATGAACTCTTTTTTATGCATCACTAAAAGTAACCTTTTTCCTGGGTGGCAAATAATTAAAATCTAGTATTCATCTTCCAGTTTCAATAAAGTAGGTTCTAACCTTTTCACAAGCCAGAGAAGCACTTCAGATACAAGTCCAAAGTTGGGTGTGCGAAAATTTTCCATGGAAATATGTCGCGGGTACCCTAGGGCTCTCATCATCTCTATGAAATCTGCACAAGATAAAATGTAATTCAATCAAATTCTCATCAAACAAACATCAACTATTTCTTAATTAAGACACTGCTTCTGCTTTTCCTTCCTAGTTCCAGCCTACTCAACAGTTTATGAATTATTTATCAACTTCCTAAAAGGGAAAGAAAAAAGAGACTTAAAATACCTAATCTGCTACCTAAAAAAAAAATCCATTTAACTTTAATGGAATTGCATACTATACAGGAAAATTGGGTTGTGGAAGTTAACTGTGGCTTTTATTTCTCTTTTTGATATCTTTCTCTTTGCCATTCAAAATAAGTATCTGGAGGGGAAAATAGGGTAGGTGATGGGGGCATGAAAATTATCAAAAGTATATTATGTACAAATCTGTCAATATAAAATCCATGAATCTTCATAACTAATAAAAAAGAATGATACTACAGAGTGTTCTGTTCCCATACATGCTTCACTCTGCTTCCTCTGCTATTAACATCTTTTGTATCATGATCCATTTATTGAAACTAAACAAGTTTTTTAAAGAGCAAATGTACAGGGCCAAGGATGTGGCTCAGTGGCACAGCACCTGCCTGGTAAGCATGAGGTCCTGAGTTCAATGCCTGGTACAAAAAAAGCCAAAAAACCAAAAAAACCCACAAAACTCCAAAATACTAAAAAGTAATATTACTATATAAAAGCCAAACTACAGTCCTTTTCTCCACAACGGCCTCTTTTTTAAGATTCATGGTTTATTAAATTGTCACATCTAAAAATTAAAAATAAAATACTTTGCCTTATAAAATATTATAAGGGAAAAATATTTTAAAATTTCAACAGTGATTATTTCTGGAGGTTGGGTAGGGTAAACTCCACACTACTAAGTTGTCTTTTTTTTAGTGAACATATAGAATCTTAACAAAGATTTTTTTTTTTAAACAAAGTCTTGCTAAGAGTTCAGGGTGGCCTTGACCTTACTACTTGGTTTGTGTGCTGGTATTAGGTGTGTACCACCATGCCTGGCCTTCACACAGATTTTAAACACTAGTTGCTTTGTACTCAGATTTTGGTTGTTGAACTATAGAGCAAGATACAGATTTTATACATAAAACAGATTAGGAAATAGTAGTACTAGTATCTGCTTTTTTGTTTCAATTTTTTCGAGAAAAGGTTTTACTGTACAGTTCAGGCTGGCCTTGAATTCACCATGCAGACCAGACTGGCCTTGAACACACAGTGTTCCTCCTGCCTCAGTCACCCAAGTGCTGGGATAACAAGCATGAGCCACTATTCTTGGCTTTAGTAACTGTTTATAGTGTAGGTTGGGAGCATCTTACAAAAAGCCACAGTGGTTTTAAGAAAGCACGACTTGAGAAATGAACACAATATTTTTGCAGTTCCTATGATGTGCCACGACCTATTTTCAGTGTGCTTTCTGATGAGGTAATACCTATCTGTCCTCACTCTTCCTGAAGAAAGATGTTCAAATATCCCATCAACATCAACAGGTAACCTACCAGGACCCTGGGAGTTAGGCTGAATTTCTTCAGACAGTGAAGAAGATGAACACAGGAAAAAGCCAAGTCACAAAGGGACTCTGTTTTTAAGAAATATGAAAACAGACTAGATAAAAATAAAGCAGGCTTCCCATTGCAGCCAAGCACTGCCTAAAAACCTCTTCCTTCTAAATAGCAGGGGCCAATCAGTAGTCCTCTTAATTCTGTGTTATTATGGAAAAATAGGGACTGATGGAGTTTCTTACTGTACACTGCATTTGGGATTTTATTCTGAAATTCTCTCCCTGTACACTTTTCCAAACATGACTCCATTCACTGATCTCTAGTAAAGTGCTGGACTTGCTAAAAACATAAAAGACACCTGTCCTTACAAGACAGATCATCAAGGACACTCAAATCTCAAAGGGCATGATTTACTCTATGACGCTAGTAGCTGTTTCAAAAGATATGTGTGGATATTTCACTGTAGAATAAGAGCAGTTCATTACTGAAAGGAGTATTGTTTAATGCTCAGATTTCAGGAATCATTGATTTAGTGAGAACACTGACCTTAAAGAGGCCTCTGAGACTGCACCAAATTGGCAATTACCTTAGAAAGTGAGTATAAATGCCAAGACACTTTGTATTAATCCTTGGTCCACCCTGTTCTAGCTATGTGAGCTATGGCACAATACTTTCTTATCTTTGTGCTTCATAGTATTTCATCCAGGAATACCATCTACCTTGCTATTAGGGGATTAAAATAAGATAGTAAAAGAGCAGAAATTAATGCAATGGAGACTAAAAGAATGATACAAAAAACTCAATGAATCAAAGAATTTGTTCTTCCAAAGGATAAACAAAATTGACAGACCCATAGCCAACTTTATCAAACAAAGAAAGGAAAAGCCCACATCCATACTATTTGGAGTGAAAAGGGGGAAATTACCACTGACCCAGAGGAAGTCCAGAGGATAATAAAAACGTACTCTGAAAATTTGTACTTCAATAAAATGGAAAACGTAGAAAAAATGGATAGATTTCTAGACACATATGAACTTCCAAAGTTGAATGAGGATATAGCGCTCCAATATCAATCTATGAAATTGAAAATGTAATTTTTAAAAAAACATCTGAAAATGTAATTTTAAAAAAGCCCTCGTCTTG